>JAODFX010038231.1:0-10139 GCA_027580035.1 Dorylogaster longipes | reverse complement strand
ATTCCCAATAAAAGTTTGTTATATGGTTATGCAAGAAGTCTATTGTTGGTTAATGTTTTATGGCTTTACATAGCTATACAACTTATCTTAAAAGCAATATAGTGTTCACTATGCAATGAATCAAAGATAGTAAGTAAAGTCTATGAAATTTCAAATCACTACACATTTTCAACCTGCTGGAGATCAACCGCAAGCAATCGATAGTTTAATTGCGGGGCTAAATAGCAATGAAAGAGACCAAGTTTTACTTGGGGTTACTGGTTCTGGGAAAACTTTCACTATGGCAAATGTTATAGCAAGGACAAACAGACCTGCGCTGATCATGGCACACAATAAAACCTTAGCAGCACAACTTTATGAGGAAATGAAAGGATTATTTCCCAATAATGCTGTTGGATATTTCATTTCTTATTATGATTACTATCAGCCCGAAGCTTATTTGCCGCAAACTGATACTTATATCGAAAAAGACTCTGCAATCAACGACAGAATTGACATGCTGCGTTATTCTGCCGTCTGCTCCCTCTTGGAGCGCAGGGACACCATCGTAGTTGCCAGTGTTTCTTGCATATACGGTCTTGGTTCACCTGAAAGCTACCGCAGCATGACTATATCTTTAAGTGTTGGAGATAAAATTCATGTTAATGATTTCTTGAGTAACTTAGCTGATCTCCAATACAAGCGCTCTGATACCAGGTTTGAGAGAGGATATTTCAGAGTGCGTGGCGATATTATCGATATATTTCCTGCCTATTATGAAAATAAAGCTTGGCGTTTATCGCTGCTTGGTGATGAAATAGAAGAAATTTCTGAAATTGATGCTATAACGAGTAATATTACTAAAAGCCTAAATACAATCACCATTTTTCCAAACAGCTATCACATTACATCACGTGAGACTCTGTTGCAGACAGTTGGGCTAATCAAAAAAGAGCTGCATGAACGCTTGGATTATTACTACTTGCAAAACAAGATTGTTGAAGCAAAGCGCCTCGAGCAACGCACTAATTTTGATATTGAAATGATGAGGACGACAGGAATATGTAAAGGTATTGAAAATTATTCGCGTTATCTCTATGGAATGGAAGCTGGGGATCCACCGCCTACTTTGTTTGAATATTTACCCAAAGACGTAATTTTATTTGTTGATGAGAGTCATGTCACCGTTCCTCAGATTGGTGCAATGTACAGTGGTAATGAGGCGCGTAAAAAGAAATTGATTGACTATGGCTTCAGGCTCCCTTCCGCTTTTGATAATCGTCCATTAAAATTTGAAGAATGGGAGAAAGTTAGGCCGCAGACTATTTACATTTCAGCTACTCCCGGGAAGTATGAGTTAGCGCAAACCAATAACGTATTTATAGAGCAAGTTATTCGTCCAACAGGGCTTACAGACCCAATCTGCATTGTGAAACCAATAGAGAGTCAAATTGATGATGTAATTCATGAGGCACAAGTGACAATAGGAAAGGGATTTTGTGTTTTAATCACTACATTGACGAAAAAAATGGCTGAAAATTTAGCTGAATATATGAGTGAATTAAATATGAGAGTGAGTTATTTGCATTCGGATATTGGTGCGCTGGAGAGAATAGAAATTATATGTAAATTAAGATCTAAAGAAATTGACGTTTTAGTAGGTGTTAACTTGCTTAGGGAAGGTCTTGATATTCCAGAGTGTGGTTTGGTTGCAATTTTAGATGCTGATAAAGAAGGATTTTTGCGATCAGAAACATCGCTCATTCAAACGATCGGTCGTGCTGCGCGTAATGCTGAAGGTAGAGTAATTTTGTATGCAGATAAAATCACTGGTTCTTTAGATCGTGCATTAAGAGAGACCGAAAGAAGAAGAAAAAAACAAGAAGAACATAATATATTGTACAATATTGTCCCAAAGACTATAATAAAACCTATATCAAACACCTTACAGGAGAGGGCAATAGCAGAACCGAAAGTAAATACTAATAAGGATGATTTGAGAAAGCAAATGTTAGCGCATGCTGAAAATTTAGAGTTTGAAGAAGCAGCAAGAATAAAAAAATTATTACAAGGTTAAGTAATATATGATGCTATGGGCATAGCATGAAAGTGTAAACAACTAAACTTCCACTATTCTTCTTTTTATTTTAACTCATCTTTTTGAGACTTTTGACAATTTCTTAGAACTGAAGAAGGAAAGGTGTATTTTTTTATTGACTTACCTATGTATTACGGTAATTACTAAAGAATTAGTGAGTAATGGTTATAGAATATGAATGGTGGAGTACTAAGCAAGGGATTAAATGAAGAATTACGTGACATTTTAAATAAGTTAGCAAGCGATAAAAAGCTATTAAATAATTACGATACTATTCAACGTATAGAGTTTCTTATACAAGCAAAAGCTGATCTAAATACAAAATGCCGAGATGGAAAAACTCTGTCATATTACTCAAATGAAAGATTAAGTGAAATTGTAAAAGAGTTAGTACAGTGTGCCACTATATTAGATCTAACCAGTAATCTTCAATATATAAGGTTTCTTCTACGAGCAGGAGCTGATAAAGATAGAAAACACAGAATTAAAAAAAGTCTGGTAGATTGCTTAAATGAAAAATTACTTAGCATTTTAGATGATTCAGAAAATGATCGCAATCCATTAAATGATTCCGGTGGTATTCAACGTATAATGTTTCTTATACAAGCAGGGGCTAATCCAAGTAAAAAAAGCAAAGATGGAAAAATTCTGTCAGATTACTTAAGTGAAAAATTACGTAACATTTTAAATGAGTTAGCAAGCGATAAAAATATATTAGGTAATCCTGATCGTGTTCAACATATAGAGCTTCTTCTAGAAGCAGGAGCTAATCCAGATGTACAAAACCGAGATGGAAAAACTCTGTTACATTACTTTGCTGAACGTAACGATACTGAAGGTATAGATTTGCTTTTAAAAGCAAAAGCTGATCCAAGTATAAAAGATCAAAGTGGAAAGACTCCATTTGAATATATTACTGAACCTGACTGCCTTGAAGATGTGAAGTGTTTGGGTTATAATTTAGATGATTCTCATGAAAATGAAGGGAATTCGGCAACACCTGATGGTTCGGTAGGTGATTGTTCAAATAGCTCCGGTGACGATGATAAAACAATTTCTACTGAACCGAGTGATTGTGACCGAAAAGACGAGGATTCGAGCTGTAGTTCAAGAGATTATCTTTTTCTAGAAGACTCACTGTTAGCGAAGCTAGAAATACCATTAATTACAGATGAGCGGAAGCTAATTGATGAGTTTTGTGAGAAGATAAGAGGTATAACAGAACAAGAATCTGAAGAAAGTATTCTAAAAAGTATTGAGAAAATAGTAAATGAGTACTTGGAGGAAGGAATAAGGTTGAGTTCAAGTTGTAGTAATGATAATGACAATGGTGATAAAGAAACTGTAACAAGTTTAATATTTAAAGAAATAGAAGGTGTTGTTAATGATCGTGGCGACGAATATAAAGCTGACGAATATAAAACTTCAGACATCATCATAAAAAGGATCACAAGTAATTTGTTGTTAAAAGGTGGAATGGGAGAAAAATTTCTCTCCGGTGATACCAAGCTTACAAATAAACATTATGACTGTGATTATTTAGATGATCTCAAGAGGCAATATAAGGATAGGAAAGAAGAGCTAATAAGCATAGCATGTGAAGGTATTGTAAACAAAAGTAAGCAAACTCATGAGTATGACCTTAAAGCAGAAATAGATAATCAATATTTTTATGTGAAATATCCACAAGATAGTATTATTGAGCCTGTGAAAATCTTTAACAAAGCTGAAGCTTTAAAAGATAAAGATTTAAATTTAAAAGTCGGCATACTTCAAATTGAGGAAAGTATAGTGAGAGTTGAAAGCATAGACGGAAAAAGAAATTACACAGATATCTTAAAAGGTAGCATTAAAATGTCTTTTACCACTGAGGTAGGAGAGATTAATATTGATCTAAGTCCTAGTAAGGAAGGTGGTAATAAAATAAAAGTAGAGATTGATGAGGAAAACAAAGCAAAGTTTAACAAATTAAAAGACAAATCAAGTTTAGGAAAAAACTGTCTTTTAGAAGGAGAAAATGTTTCAGAAGTTGTAAGCAAGAATTTTAAGATGAGTGATAGTGTGTCTACAGAGCCAACCGAGACTATTAAGGGTGTTCCACGTACTGATCTTACGCAAGCTTCTTCGCAGCAAATTGACACAAGAACTAAAGGCAATACCCATTATTGAAATTGTGCCACACAATAATAAGCTCACTTAAAATTGTTCCGATTTGGCAGGGTTGTTTTGCCGCACTAAGCGGTATGGCTTTGAGTATGAGATTTTAATCTTTCCGGGAGCTCGCCACAGTACAGAATGGGTGTGCTTTCAGGGTCGGCCTACTTAAGTGGCGAAGGTATATCTAATGCAGCTTTATCTTTGCTTTCTGACAGTCTTTGTTGATACTCGTTTATCAGCCTTTCAGGCTCGTTCAATATACTCTGAATACAATATGTTGCAAATGTCATGCCAAAGAGTATAACAAACAAATACTTTACAAGAAAAAGTGGTAGTGGAGGCAAAAGTGAACATTAATAAGAAGGAAAGCGCATGCTAGAGCTTGAAAAAGCAGCAAGAATAAAAAATATTATTGAAAGGTTGAATGGTGTGTGATATAATATAGTGTAAAAATGTAAATAATTTTATTGACATCTTTACGTTAATATTTCTTAAATGTTTAGTACTGTAGAATTAAATTATTAAGTTTTACAAAGGGAGTAAAAATAGTGAAAAGTTTTTCAAGTAATAATAAAAACAGTAATTTTATGGAAGGGACAAAAATAATGGAAAATTTTTCAGATAATAACGGAAACGGTAGCTCAATCTTCCAAGGAAAAATCAGGGAGCAAGATTTCTCTGCGGAGCAGAAGCTAAACGAACTAAAAGCAGCCATAGAGGAGCTTGACAGACAAGATTTGCTCAGAAGGCTCGAGTGTGAGCATCAGGCTTCTAGTTGTATCGATGAAGTATCATCTCAAGCAGAGCTACATATCAAAGATGATGATGAGGATTACTCCGATGGTGAAAGAGAAAGAGTGCTGGGAGATTTCTGGAATTTCTTTGAATCTCTCTTCAACCTCTTTGAAGTAGATGTAAATGATCCGAAAATCTACCAAATGCTCAAGGAGAAGAAAGAAAAGAACCTGATTGCTGCGATAATGAAGTTTTTGCGTGACAAGCTTAAGGAGTTAATCAAGAAGATCTTCACAAGTAATTTAGATTTGAGTTGGGACAAGAGGTTGGACAAAGAGATAAAAGAATTGCAGGAGAAATTAGGCAGTGGTGAGTTGTCAGAAGAAGAGTTTGCAAGGGTGTTCGAATGTCTACAAGCATTGATGGATCTTAAACTAAAGTTACAAATGGCCGTTACCGGATGGATTATTACAATGTTTGCAAAGATGTTTGGAGTTGAGCTAGCAGCTATAGTAGAGGCATCTACAGAAGAAACAAATAAAGCAGAAGATAAAAAAGCAGAAAAAACATCATTAAAGGAAGAAGAAAATAAAGAAGTTCGTGAAAACGTAGAAATGAAAGTGGATGAAAGAGAAAAACCTAAAGTGCCAATTTCCCTTTTTATTAAAGTTTCATCTGGATTTGTAAGACCGGTTGTTCTGAACAAACCAGAACTTGATCTTTTACCGGAACCTCTAAAAATTCTGATGGACCTTTCACATAAACAGGTTATAAATAATGAGAATCGTGAGGTACAAAAACCAAAAGTGGAAGAAGAGAAAAAAGCGAAGCCTGAACCGAAAGTGGCTGTGTGTCCACCTGCTCAAAAGACTACAACGGGGACGGGGCAGGTGAGAAACAGGACTATTTACGGACGCAGTAGTGAGTGGGAAACAAGAAAAAACCTAGAGACCCACGAAAGCATTCCAAGCCGGCCTGCTCAAAGCTCTATTTCCAGCAAAGAAGCTTCGAATCAATCTGTCAAAAGTTCTGTTGCTGATTATGAATACAATTTTCCAATTGGTCCTTGGAATGGTGCTGAGCATGAAGGTTCTGTGGGTGATGCTCAAGCAAAAGTTTCATCAGGAATTACTAATAATGGAAAGTCTAGTGCTAGTTCTGCAAGTGATGCTAAAGAAAATCCTAAGTCAAAATTTACTGATGTATTGAATGAACGTGCAGCAAGAGGAAATGGTAATGCACCATCGAGAAGTTAGTGTTAGCTACTTATGTGATAAAGAAGACTGGATCCCAGTGTTGGCTACTTGGATGACACCCTTCCTAGTTGGGATGACAGAAAGAGGAGGATGACACCAATAACCTTGTCATTAAAGTAGCTGACACTGGAATCCAGGATGTGCATTGAGTTTGATAAGTGTAGGGTTTTATGTTAGAAGGGAGTGTTTTTGATGGAAAAAACCAGTGTCTGGGCACTGGGATGACATTATTAGGAGTACTGGGATGACAGCTACCCTGACAACGGTCATCCCGCTACTTGTTAGCGGGATCTTTTGTTAGCGGCTGAGATACCGCGAATGAATCGCGGTATGACGGTCTGCGGCGGAATGACGGTTAAGCAATTCGTCATTCCGCTACGTGTTAGCGGAATCTAGAAAATTGAATTTTATGAAAAAGAGTGAATAAAATTTTTTGAAAAAAAATATAAAAAAGTGCTTGCACTTAATTTTATTTTTAGTATATTAGTTACATAATATTTTTACTTGGAGGTCAATATGCATAGTGGTAATGATAAAGAAAGGTTCAAGGGAGAAAAAGAATGGAATGAGCGGAATAAGGGACTAGGTGGTGGACAATTGCTGGGAGTTAAAGGAGCAAGGCTTGATGATCATCGTGAAAAAGCTAAGGAGATAGAAGAAAGGAGGCGTCAGTCTGAGCAAAAAAATAATCCCGGTGGTTCTATGAAACGTTAAGTTAAAGGGTAGTTATTGTAATTTAAAAATAGGGAGGTTGGTATGCCTAATACAGAAACAGTAAGGGCGTTGGTTAGTGCTTTTAATGTACATAATTATGCTCGTGATACAGTTAAAACTAATTTTACGCTGCAAAGCAGGGGCGGGGAGGACTGTATTGTAGTTTCATTTGATAAAGGTATGAAGGATTATCAATGTAGCGAATATCTTTATAATATAAAAAGGAAAATAGTAGGTGAGTTCTACGGTATTGAAGAAAGAGATACGGATGAGGTAGTGTTAAATACAGCCAAGTTAATTTTTGATGTTAAATCTTTTCCATTTAACATCTATAAAGGATTCTGGTCTGTAGGTAAGCATGGTGGGTTTGAGTTTGCAGCACCTGTAGATCAAGGTGTAATTTTTAATCTAAAGTCTCACTTGGCTTCTTCACTTAAAAAAGATGTTCTAGAAGATATGCGGGTTAGTAGCGCAACTATAGCATTTAAGGAGAAAAAATATTTGTGGCATGATGAATTTGATAATAAGGAATTATGTAAGCAATTTGAGCATGAGTTTTTATCAAGGATGAGGAAAAGATATGACAATGTTCCTAATGACCCTCTGAAGGTTAAAGGCAATGGTGTATATATCAAAGATGTTTTTAATGACGCTCGTTTTATTGATAGTGTAACACGGCATGTCGCATGGCTTATAGGCCGTGATCTTCAAGCTGATAGCAAAAGTCGTAGTGATGTAAGGGCATTTAAAGATTTGATAATGGAAATTCTTGATCCATCAACACATGTGGTGATAAATGCCTTTTTTTGTGCCTCTCCCTTGAATAGAGAGGAAGCCTCAATTCTTATACCTGTTATACTAAGTGATAGAGGGGCTAGATTTTTAACAGCGAAAGAAGCAGGTGATATAAATCATAAATTTAGTAATCTTGTACTTGATAATATTAATAGTAAAACTCAAGCAACATTCAAAGTAAATGGAAGCAGTGCGATATATGGCATAGACTTTTCTAATCCAGAAATTTCTCACTGTGTGGTAACTAAAATTATAGAAAGCTCTGTAATCAATGCAAAACATGAACTGGCCATTGACCCTGAGCTTCGTTTGCGAGCATCGTCGCCTACACAGTCGCCATTCAATTCTCCTACACATGCAGGCCCGAGTGGACTAAGAACACCGTCCAACCCAAGAGAAAGAAGCAGAGATAGTGGTTATGGTAGTAATTCACCTCCGAAACCTAACGGTTCTGTTGCACATTCTTCAAGTGATGATCCAAGTTCTGACTTAACTGAATTATCATCACTGACACAGGAGTTTCCCACACGGGATCAGAATGTAGCAAAGGATTCTCCCAGGCAAGGGTCGGAGAAAAAACAAGTCCTGCATGATCTTGTAAATTTAGCTGGAACGAGTAAAGGATTCTCGCCATCGTCGCGGCTGAATTCTACTGCAGTTAATTGTGGTGTTCCAGGGCCATCTTCATCAGTGCAATCTGTAGGTGCTGTTCAAAATGTGCCAATTCTATGGACTGGTGGTTCGTCGCAGCCAATGAGCCGTTGTTCATTACCAGCTTCAAGTGCAGGATTATCGTCAGTGCCACAGAGTAGACCTTCATCATGGGAAGCTGTTGGTAAAAGTAGATCAGCATGGACTAGTCAGCCAATAGTCCCTTGGTCATCACCGGGTTTGTGTGCACAAAGTAATGATATTGTTCCATGGCTCCAGCCATCGACGCGGATGAGTTCTACTGCAGTTAATAGGGTGATGATTGAGCCAAAGAAATGTGTAGGTGCTACTCAAAATGTGCCAACATGGACTGGTGCTAACTCTTCGTCATCACAAGGCACGTCCGGAAATAGATGGACGCCGTCAATGCAATTTACCCAACCAGGACCTATTGATTTATCACGGAAACAGAGTGGACCTTCATCATGGAGAGGTGCTAATGAACGGGGAACTAGTGATAAATCTCTTACCGAGGAAGAAAAAAACTTGTTTGAAAAATTGCTTTATGCGTTTAACTTAAATAATTATATTTTGGAATGTCCTAATACTAACTTTATTGTAAAAAATGGGAAGATTGCTAGTTTAATTAATGATGGTGTTGATAGAGAGAAATATTTACAGGCGGTAAGAGATTATACGATAGAAGAGTATTATGTCACTGAGAAAGAAGCCTGTGATCTCAATGAGTTTCCATTTAAATTTCTTTCTAATTGTGAGAAAAACCAAGAAACAACAGTTGTTGCTAATATGAGTTGTGGTGCCTTACTTAACTTAAAAAAACTTTTTATTCAGGGGCAGGGGCATAAGGAAGAAGTAGAAATAGAAGATATCGACATTAACATCGTCAAAAAGGCAGTGAAATCTAAAAAGGACATATGGGTAGATTCCCAGGTGCAAGAATTGGGGGTACGCCCTGATGCAGCACTTAAAACCTGTTATCCCGATGAAAGCGAATTAAAACATATTCCAATTATAAAAGACAAAGGTGGATACTGCCTTGACCGTACTTATTCAACTAAGGAAGTAAAATCGTTTGTGAAAGAGCGACGGTGTGCTAAAGGTATATCAGTAGCTGGAAAAGTCAATCCCGAAGATAATAGAGACAGCGGTATCTCTTCAGGAGAGGCAACTGATGCTGAAAACGTAAGCTCTAAAGCTGAGGCAACAACAAGTGGTTATGAGTCTATGGATTGTGAGAATACTAGAGGAGGATTGCCAAAACGTACTCCGGAATTGAGTATGGGAATAGAAAAATTGGCAATATCCACAGACCTGGATGCCACTAAGGTCGAGCAGCACTCTCCCATAAAAAAATTTAGAAGCAATTGATCTAATTCACTGCTCTTAGCCACCTAAGCGTTTTATTAGGGTTGGGGCCAAAGCCCCTGACCCTGGGGGTGGTTTTTCTTGTCCATTGCAGATATTGCACCGTACTGTCCACCTGATCATCATAACGGGCTTCTGGGAACATTAAAATCTCATACTCAAAGCCATACCGCTTGCTGTGGCAGAAAAACCCTGCCAGACTCTATAATCGGAACAATTTTGAGTGAGCTTATTATTGTGTGGCACAATTTCAATAATGGGTATTGCCTTTAGCTCTTGTGTTAATTGCTGATACCAATTCCCATTACACGTGAAACAGATAGACAATAATAGAAGAAAAGCCATAATGAAATAAGTGAAATAGTTTA
>JAODFX010038120.1:0-10318 GCA_027580035.1 Dorylogaster longipes | reverse complement strand
AACGGTTAACTTGCGTTAAATTTTCGAGAATTTAACTTTTTTAACTATTAACGAAGTTAACTTTTAAAGTAACGAATTAACGCTTAAGGAAAGTTCATTTTTGCATTATTTTCTCCGCTAAGACATTACAAAATACTCCTTTTTTTTAAATCTGCGCTCTTAACGTCGTTAAGATTAAGTTTTGAGTACTTTAACGAAACCAACGAAATCCATTATCCATTAAATATAAGAATTGATGGATTTCCTCCTTTCTGCTTGATGCATTTTACTTTATTTTATTTATCGGCCTAGAATGATAAGTAGATTTGTTAATAGTGAATTAAACTATGACTTCAACTTACAACTTTTTGTGGCCATCGGTGTGGGTCGTCTTTCTGCGGCCATGATGGAGCGATCACGTGATTCATGCGTGGGTTTGAAAATGCAATTCCAAAAATGGAACAATGAAACATGAGCACATCATATTCAAGGAAAGATTATATTGTTTTGATCAATGTATAAGTCCTAAAATCGTTGAATTGTTAGGCTTATGTGACATGCTGGTTTTTTTTTATCTTTGAGGAAAACCTAACGAAAATAACAAAATCGTGCACTGCACGATATCTGGAATTGCTTTGGAAAGTATGCAACTACATTGATAGCATCGAGGGCATGTCAGCATCGAATCATTCCAAAAGTTGAGGTAAATTATTGCTATTTTTGTTACAATAAATATTGGGAAGATCATCATAATAACGTAATAAGCTTAACTTTAAGTTATTTCACCGTTTGGAACTGTTATTCTATTTTTAAAATGCTGTTCTAAGAGCACAGCAATGATACATAAACACATCATGTTCAAGCAAAGATTACATTGTTTTGATGAAATTATAATTCCTAAAATCCTAGAAATGTCAGTACAATCTGACACGGTTGTTTTCAATCTTAAAGCAAAAGATTTCAATAATTTATATAGATTTAATAACAATAACAAACTCATGCACTGGGCGACATCTGGAATTGCATTGGAAAGTTTTCAACTACATTGATTGCATCGAGGGCATGTAAGCATCGAATCATTCCAAAAGTTGAGGTAAATTGTTGCTATTTTTGTTACAATAAACCTAAGGAAGATCATCATAATAACGTAATAAGCTTAACTTTAACTTATTTCACAGTTTGGAACTGTTAATCTATTTTTAAAATGCTGTTTCATGTGCAGAACAATGATACATGAATACATCATATTAAAGCAAAGATTACATTGTTTTGATGAAATAATAATTCCTAAAATCCTAGAATTATCAATACAATGTAAGACAGTAGTTTTCAATCTTGAATCAAAAATTTTAATAATTTATATAGATTTAATAACAATAACAAAATCGTGTACGTCGCGACATCTGGAATTGCATTGGAAAGTATTCAACTACATTGATAGCATCGAGGGCATGTATGCATCGAATCATTCTAAAAGTTGAGGTAAATTGTTGCTATTTTTGTTACAATAAACATTGGGAAGATCATCATTATAACGTAATAAGCTTAACTTTCACTTATTCCATAGTTTCGAACTGTTAATATATTTTTAAAATGCTTTTCCAAGTGCAGAAGAATGATGCATGAATACATCATATTCCAGTAAACATTACATTGTTTTGATGGAATTGTAATTTCTAAAATCTTAGAATTGTCAATACAATGTGCGACGGTGGTTTTCAATATTGAAGGAAAAGATTTTAATAGATTATCCATTTTTGTAACAAGAAACAATAATAATCATTTAATATGAAATTTGTATCTGGTCAATTACAATGTGTTTTATAAAGAAGTAAGTAGTGATTTGGAATTTTTTTATAACCTATATCACAGTTATATATGACAAATGACAAGTGTACACAAATATTACAAAAATTATAAACATTTCACCTTTCTGGCTCCATCTATTGAGTAACACGTAACTTTGAGGTCAGCTGGAGTCAGCTGCACGCGCTGCATGTGCTAACTTCTATGTTTGGCACGATTACAAAACTACGTATTGCCAAAATGTCATAGCACGAGGCGAAAAACAAATTCTCTGCGCAAAAATTGTTAAGTTCGGCAATGGCAACCAAATCGTTAGCGACGGCGACCGTGCGAGCCGTAAAAAACCGCAAATTATTGCCCACTAAAGCCGCTTTGGTCCTGGTGAGCGCTCTTTCTGCATTCAAGCACACGGATTAAGCCAACTTTTTGTAAATATCTTGATTTGTAGACGCCTTCTGCGGTTAATAGAGTCAAGGAAATCTTAGAGGATCGAAGTGATGCCGTAAGTACACCGTTGAACCAACGAAATACAAACTTTCATACATATTTCAATCCTAGATTGGTTTAAGAATTGGTGTACGACAAAGGGGCTGCAATGGGTTATCATACACACTTGATTATGCACTTTCCAAAGGTATTTAATGCTAGAGAGCTATGTAGCATGTTTACCACTCATTGTGCTTTTAGATAAATTAGATGAAGAAGTTAATCAAGATGGTGTTTGTGTGATAATTGACAAGAAGGCACAGTTGACTCTGCTCGGTACTGAAATGGACTATGTACAAAACAAGCTTAGTGCAGAATTTGTCTTCAATAATCCCAACATTAAAGGCACGTGTGGGTGTGGAGAATCATTCAATGTATAAAACTTATTAGTATATGCTACACCACCAAAGCAGGGCATTGATAAGTAAATTATTTAAGAGCATAAAATGTATGTGATATGTACAAGGTGTAATAATGCAAGGCAGTGTGAAATATAGGTAGTAGAAGCTAAACTTATATAAAATCATCTTTCCGAACACCTATTAATACAATAAAATTAAATATAAAATCTCTATGAGTCTGTATATGTTATAAGAGTTTAGGCTGCTGTTTAAGTGCAGTGATATCCAGCATTTTGTTGTTTGATGCAATTGGTTGACTCCTTTGCAGCTTATTATTTCCATTTGGAGGTCTGTTACCCTCACAATTCAAAAGATTATACTTTTTCATGTATTGCACTGTAGCAATTGAAAAATCTGGGCGTCTGTTTATCACGTTCTTTGGATAATTACCATCCTGCACTATATTTAAAGGAATTCCACTAGACTTTATCTGTTGATTTCCCACTGTAAGTTTGGCCAATTGTTCATCGGGTAAATACTTCATGAGAAGTTGTTTCACAGCAAAACTAACCTCTGTTGGTGAGTAGGCTGCATCAGCTGAACTGCAAATATGTACAATTGTTAATCGGAATGTCTAAAGGTGTGAATTCAAGCAGATCTTACATTGCAATGTCTTCATCAATGTTGTTTAAGTGAACTCCAACTCTTTGCAGATGTTTGAGTGTTGCTTCTTTCACTTGTTTTATTATTGCACCACTGTGCTCAGCATGATGGGCTTTTGATGATTGATTTCCTAGTTTCTCCATCGATTTCTTCAGCATGAAGTTGACTTGGTCCATAACATTATTGTAAATTGTCCAACCAATCATTGAATTGTTTACATCTTCATCTGTTTGCTCTTCTTCACTAGAGTATAAACAATTTCTTATTAGTACAATGCAATTGATATCAGCTTAGTGCAACTTACTCTGAACTAAAATCTTTCATATCAACATGAATACTATTCTCTGGACTAGGGCATCGTTCAGTAATGACTAGTGGTTCATCCAATTTTAGTGATAAATCAGTTTTGCATTGTTTAGTACTCTCGTCCATAATCTCAACTAGTGTAGCCTGATCTTCTTTAGCCTTTGGAAGTTGTCCAGCTTTTAGACACTTTTCTTGCGAACTTATTGATACCTCAAAGCTGGTCATCACATCAATTGCAAATTTATTGGTTTTTCTCAAACCTGATTGACCATCCTCTCGCAAAACATGATCAAATGCTTTATTCTTAAAGACTGGTTGCCAGTTCTCATTATTTCTAGGTGCTTCAATTTGAGGCTGTTGAATTCGTTCAGTCAGCAATGTGGAAACTTGTTGCTGTAAATACATGATTTGCTGGTTTTGTTGCTGAACTATTTTCAACAAATCTTTAACACTTGGTTCATCATTTGCTATCTCCTTTACAGTTTGTTGTTTCTGTACATCGACAACACCAACAACCTGAGCCTTGTTTAAGTCTAAGATTGTTGATTCAGCAACAGGTTTCTTCAATTCATCAGATTGTTCAATTGTTTGAGTATAATCACTTCTACAAAATGGTTTTGAAATAGGATGTGGAAAGCTTTCAGGTGCAGAATTACTTCTTATAAAATTACACTTGTTTTGAGGTGGCTCAAGCAAACTGAGATCTAAATTTTGATTTGGCACATTTGCCATATACATCTTTTCAAATGGCTTTGCCTGTAATATCTTATTATCCAAGCAACTTCTTGGCATTGTAAAGCTTTCATTATCTTTTAGTGGTTGTTTATTTGATAATAGATTGCAAGAAATTGGCCCACTCGGATCCAAAATTTCAGGCATAAACTGTTTATTAACTAAAGAAGGTCTTACTGGTAGAATGTTGAAATTTGGAGCATGTGGAATGACTCTAGGAGTGTGTGGCGGCTCAAAACGAACGTGTTTGCGCAATAGGCTCTCTTTGGACGGTTCAATATTTTCTTTGCTTGATGTTGGAACTGCAGGAGGTCTTCGTAACTGGTATTTCCAAGCATTATAAGACATTTCTGCTTTCTTCTGTGAAATATTCCCTTTGTTCTGCTGGAGCATTGATACATCTGGGACAGTAGTTGTCGTGGAGGGTACCTAATTTAATAAGTGTTATGTAAGATTTGTGTTTGAAATTCCAATCTAGATTTTTGGAATTTATAGGTTGTAATATGAAGAACTAACTCTGTTTGTGGTGAATGCAATTCCTTGTGGAACCGGTGGTCGCCTCGGTTGATCGTAAAACGAATCCATGGTTTTGTAAAAGCAAGTAAGCAAATCTGATCTGTATAAAAATTAAAGCTGGAGTTAAAATGTTCGTAAATTTGTATAACGACTTTGTAACGTCATATTTGAAAGTAGAAATTGGATTGTCGCTGCATAGATGGCAGTGCATGTACAAAAGGTGTGAAAAATTGTGCTCATTTATTTATTTTTGCAGCGTTCAAACAAAGCAAATGCAATGAAACTCTAAACATTTGGTCGAACAGTGCCACTGCAACGAACACAGAAGACCGATTCTTTTTTATCATCTAATATTTCCGCTTCAATGCGCCAGTATGAGGAGCCAAGTGGGAAGAACTTGAAGGCATCCATGTCGATGCTGCAGTTCTTTGCGTGGTAAACGCCCTAAAACAAAATGGACGGTGCATCTGGAGAGGCTTTCAAAAGCAAACTGACTTTCTTAAAGGGACATGTAATACGCGGCTTTGCACACATCAGTATAGGCGACCAAACGTCCTTTTCCGAATTCATTAGGCCACAAAAGTTGGATGTTCGAATTGTTGATGCCGTAGAGCAGGCGTCGAGATTTTCCGCATTCGGACACCTGCTAAATTTGAAGAGAAGCTGAAAGCATGTTGTAGGAGAAGCCAGCAATACAAGAAATACATCAGCCATTTGTTTACCAGATTTGTGTTCATATTTCTGTTGACCACAAAATCGTAGTCCATTGTGAACTGCCTCGCTGTGGTATGGAATGTTATGTTCTCATATCGTGTGGCAAGTGTTTCCTTTGAACATGGTGCCATAAATTGGTTGAAAACGAATGACTAAAACAAGCACCAACGTCCATAAAAAGATTTTCCACAGAGAGTTTTAATGTATCTACGTACCTTTCTATCCCCAAATGGTACGATTAAACTTCCTTCAACCAAGTGCAAAACACAATAACAAAAGAAAGAGTGAAATAGAGCTCGCATCATGCTTAAGTTAAGCATGCACATCTATACAGTGAGTACGAAGCAGATGTGCGAACAATGCACAAAAAGTCCAGCAGTAATGGCAATTTAATTAGTGTTTTTTCGGCAGCATTTCCTAAAATACCTTCGATACTATCTCTATAATCATGCTATAATAACATGCCTACTGATTTCAAGCCGAGTTCCAATCATTATTGTTCACATGAATTGGATGAGTACGATCAGATAGGAGCTCATTGATCCAATCAGCGCAAAAAAGATGGCGTAGCCGACGGTGAAGAAGCCGGCGGCGGTGATTTCCGGTTGGCTGTTCGTCACCTGCTGTGCGAACTTCTCCAATTCCGGCACGATGAGATGCTCCTCATCGAACAGCAACCAATCGTCGATGATTGAATAGCAGATTGTTGGCGTTCGCTTCATTTCGAAGAACACCTTGTCAGCTGATTCGAATATGAGGAATCCTATGATCTGTTACAAGATTAGAATTTTGGTTAGAAATTAAAAGAATCGTTTATGTATTGTAATCATATTCCTTGTAACTTTTGTTCACTGCTAGATGGCGCTGCGGGTTATTATTCTACAATTTTTGTTTCTCTTTTTGTCTTTAGCTATATAGTAGTAGTGTTGTCACTTGTTATGATTGATAAATTGAATATCGATAAAAAAAGGAACTCAATAGTGTGATATGTGTTGATTTTATTAAGGTATTATTGTTAATTTTCAGTTAATATGTATAATTTCAATTTCGTTGCCAACTTTGAGGTTAGTATGCATCAACAGGTTAAAATGTACATAATATAAGCGAAACGTATTCCTTGTTTCGACGTTTGACTTTGTCTTTTATGAGAATAAATAGATTGCATTATTAACAATTCCCTCGCGTGAATGAAATTAAAACGTCAAACCATAGTTAAAACTCTCATTGTTTTCAATAAAATCGCATGAGAATTCAAGCAATAATTAGTTACATTTCTCCTGGTAGAAGAGATGAACAATCAATTAACGTCAAATTTGCAATGTTTGATAAACTGAATATCGATAAAAAAAAAAGCAACTAAATAGTGTGATATGTGTTGATTTTATTAAGGTATTATTGTTAATTTTCAGTTAATATGTATAATTGAATGAAGTGGCAACGTTGCTAACATTGAGGTTACGTACCAAGGGTAGTATGCACCATAAAACGCAGAGGGTAAGCACCCCCCAGCCAAAATCCCCATCGCCGATCTTCTTATCGCCGATCCCGTAGACGAGCGCGACGTTGGAGGACGTCAGGAGGTAGGCGACGATGACCATGTAGAGGACGACGTAGATCCAGCCGAAAATCTCGTTGAAGACGCCTGTTGCGACGCAGACGCGAGCGAAGACCCGCCGCATCTTGCGCACCTGGACCACCTCCATGCGCACGACGTTCCTCCAGCCTCGATGGACGACGTGGACGACGTTCTCACGCAGTGGAGGTGGCCGCAGTCGCAGCAGGACTTCGTTAAGAATGCGCACACGATTGCGGATCGCGAGCGTGTAGTTGCGCACCACGAGGGCGCTGACGAGCACGTGGAAGCACTGCAGATCGCGGAGGATGTACCAGCGATAGATCTCCCACGTCACGGTGGCAATCCAAATATTCGCGTCGTAAATGTAGTAGAGCACGAAGAGCACGTTTGCGCAGACGAACTCGACGACGAACGCCCGACGAGGGTAGCGCACCCTCGCGGTCGCACTGCGCAACTCCGCATCGAGGGTGCGCATGTGCGCAAGGAAACTGCGCACACGCACTGCCTTCAACATACCGACGCGCACGATGGCAGTGAGGTTAGCGGCGAATAGCGCCAGGTCGCCACCCAAATCCGTGATGAAAACGCTCGGCGTGAAGACGGCTTTCATATGTGTTAGCTTCCCATACGTCGCGTACATATGGATGCCGGTATAGAGGAGCGCCATGAGCACGCTACAACAAGATGGCCGCCGGCGGCGGCGTGACGTCGGCGCGCGTAGTTGCGGCAGAATGCCGAGAGATGTCGCCCAGAGGTGCAGCGGCCGGTAGTAGTGAATGTCCTGCGGTGTGCTCGCCTTCTTCTTCGTCATTCCTGCCGGAATGTGGATGATAACACATCCGATAGGATAATTTCAATTAATCAGCTGATAATTGCGGCGGCCGCGGCGCGGAGCAGGAAGGAATGCGGTTCGCGGATGAGTTTTGTACTGCACGCAAGATTGCATGCGCGATAAGCCTCCATTTGCTCTTCGTACATGCATTAATCCGCTGCAAGAAGGCACTGCAGCTGTTTGCCACGTCGCCGTCGCCATTTCGTGGCGGTGTTTACCCAAGAATTTAATTCGTTATGTATTTATTCATTGGTTTGGCAACGTACTTACTTGAGCTCCAATTAAAATACACACGTTTCCAGCCGGAGCAGGCAAGTTTAACAACTTGCATGTTTTGTACGCTCACACCTTCCCTGCATGTCGTCTGCTTTCTAACATAGTGCTTCCCGATGACGCTTTTATTTCCATTTTATTTCATGCTAGATGTCAATATTGGTTAAGTTTACGACGTTTTTGTGGCTCCTCCCAACACGGTACTTATTGCATGCCTTGCGAATTTGTGCATACAGGCTGTGTTCTGCCAAGGAGTTTTATTTTCTTATGCAAACCTTCACAAAACCTATAAAATTTTATTGCATATAATTTACTCGACTTTACTCCACGTGGCATTATGAAATGAAGTAGGTAAAAGATGGTTTATTATAATTTTATGTTACACATTAAAGGCCGTGAAATTGAATTGTAGAAAATGTATAAAATCAACTATTACTTTAGAAGGCCTTTATAACAGTAAAATTCTCAAATTCCAAAGTCAAATTAATTTGTTGTATTTTTTAATCAACTAAAGAGCAAAATTTACAAAAATTGTTTTTTTTTTGGGTATACATTTAACTTAATTATTATTATTATTTTTAATTTTATGTTTTTAACGTAATCACTATAAGACATTGTAACTTAATTATATCTTAATCCTCATTAAAATGTTTTCATGTCATGCTAGCAACGTAATGTCTGTTTTGCGTGTTTGTTGGGTTGCCTACGTTAATATTTTAGTTAATTAGGAACTATTTCGTTGTCGGATGATAAAGCGTGAAGAATGTACGTGAAATTGATCAAAAATTATGATTGACTACGTGCAGTGATTTTACCTTGCAACCAAGGCGAGCAAAACACGGCGTAATGCCGATATTTAATGAATAAATAAACAACTTTTGCGGTCAAGGTTACCAATATGACGGAATATTACATTATGGAACACTGTAATATGTGCATATTTTTATGTTTTATTTTAATTTTTAAATATTACTTCTAACCTTTAATATTTTCTTTTGTTGGTCTTAAAAGCACTTTCAGCATACTTTCCGGTGGTTTTATGTCTATGATAATCTGTTTGCTTCCATTTTATTCTCCGCTTTGAAGTAAAGTGCAAGAAGTTAAGATGTACACAATATAAGCGAAACTCATTTCTTGTTTCTACCTGTTACTTTGTCTTTTATGAGAATAAATGGATTGCATTATTAACAATTCCCTTGTGTGAATGAAATTAATACGTCAAATCATAGTTTAATTAAACTCTCATTGATTTCAATAAAATCCCAAGAGAATTCAAGCAATAAATGATATTATCAAAGTACAAATGAGTTACAATTCTCTTGGTAGCAGAGAAGAATAATAAATTAACCTCAAATTAGCTAAAATAGTATCACAGGGGAAATAAAACAATAAGGGAATATTAAGCATCTTATAAATGGTTATGTTTTACTAACTACATACCACTACTCTATTTTATAAGTGTACTTTGTTTTCCCACTCATAGATGGCGCTTTCTTGGACAATAATAGAATACATAATACATTCTATAATGATCTAAAAAGTTTGTTTCACGCAGTTTTTAATGTTTAAATTAGTGCCAAATATTAATCCAATAATAACCTAAAAATTAGCAAACTATCTAGCGATTTGCAACGGTCTTATACGCGATGAAACTGTCCCAACATTATTAAATAGGAGATGATTGACGTAACACTCGGAATGATAAGTAAATAATCGATATTCAACCAGCCACTCGCGGTGAATTTCACATCCAATTGATGCACTTCGGCTGCTAAATTCTGAAGCTCTTCGAACACCTCCCGAACGTGGAAATCTTTCAGCAGTTTATGCGCACTTTGACATTTCATCTGCTTGATTGTTTGGTAACAATTGAGTGGAATTTTGTTGATTTCGTTGACTGTAGATTGACACGATGATAATATCCAATAAGTGTACACCTAAAAGCGAGCATTGGATTCGAAATGAGCAAACCAACTCATTGTTACTTGTTACTAACCATTAGCATCATACAGCCGATGGAATGAAATATTGAATCGAACGTTGAATTCTGTCGAAAATGTTCGTCCACATGACCAACCCACATGTAATTCAAGA
>JAODFX010038009.1:0-10432 GCA_027580035.1 Dorylogaster longipes | reverse complement strand
GAAAACGAGTTGGAGGAATAAGACATCAAATTATGCTGAACCACATGCCAGATTTCATAAAAACATTTTTGTATTCAATTTCAAGGAGGTTCCAGTATCAAAAATTCAAAAATACCCTTCAATTTTGGGTTGGCTACGTCCATGTTTGCGCTTTTCGGGCACAACTTCGGAAAACAAAAGTTGTTGCCTACCTGCGATCTTATGCGCACGTAACTGCTTCCAGATTTGCTCCGCTTTGCGCACTGGCCAATTATCGTTCACTTTCACGCTGAGGCTGCGGAAGAACTTATATTCGCGAATTCGGATTGACATCGCGGCACGCGCTAGTGGCCGCCGCCGGAGGTGTCGTCCGTAGAACTGCGGGCACGCGGCATCGGCTGCCCGCTCACCTAGAAGTGAACGGTTGGCACATGCATGGCAGCTCAGCCACACATAATTAAATGATATTCAAAGGCAATCCATGCATGAATTGTCGCAGCGAAGGATGCCGCTGTCGCCACTCATCAATAACACACCGCGTTAGCACCTCCCGCTGCCTGGCAGCAGGTTTATTTACGTGTCCCGTATGCGGGGGAGAAAGGACTAACCGCCGCTGATGCTCTGTCCGTTAGCACAATGCGTTATTGGAAAATCCTAGTGATAATCGAAAATGCGCTCGCGTTCCAATTAAAGCACATTCCAATAATGACACTTACGTTTTCAGCACACACACGTTGCATTTATCTATGCGCGCAGAATAAGAAAAACATCTTACAATGAACATACAATAATGTCGAAACGATTGAAAAGAATCTTTTCAGATTTAAAGGAATATTGTCTTAATAATAGGCAATTATTAAATAGGGAAATGAAATCATACGATGATACTAAGCTACAAGGATTCCTATCAAGCTTAAATATGGTGCGCTCCCGCAGGAGACGCGACAGCTGCTGCCTGCGGCGAAGGCGGCGTGGGCGTTGTGCTTGCAGACACCTCGGGGGTCGGATGCTGCGCCGCCGGTGGCTGCTGTGCCCATTGCTGTCCCTGCTCAGCCTGCAATCGCTGGTGCGCCTGCTGGCGTGCGCGGAACTCGGCCGCCTTTAACTGCTCCAGGTGAAACTGCTGACGTTCGGTAATCAACTGCTGGCGCTGGTACTCCAGCCCCTCACGCTCGCGCTCCATCGTCGTCTCGAGCTCCTCGAAGTGGCGCAACTTGATCTCCAGCTTCTTCATTTGCGTCTCGACAAGCAGCGCCACCAAAGATTTGATCTTGCGCTCCTCGACGGCGGCGAGATGCTTTGCCTTGACGGCGGCGGCCGCGAGCGCTGCCGCCGCTGCGCTTTGCATCTCACTGTCGCGCACGACCTTCTCTGGCTTCACGTCCACGTCCATCGCCGCCGCTGCCGCCGCCTCCTCCTTCTCGTCGGCCGCCGGCTCCGACTTGGATGTCTTCTCGGTGTCCTCCGACGCCTCGATGCCGTTCTTCTTCTGCTCACCGTCCGGCTTCTCGTCATCCTTGAGATCCGGCTCCTTCTTCGCTCGCTCATCCTCGTCCTTCTCCGGCCCAGTTCCGGCGATGCCACTGAGTGCCAGCCCGGCGGCCGGGTCGTACTTGCCACCGTCGGTCGATGACGCCTCCACGTTCTTCAGATGCGCGTCCATGAGGGCCGCCGGCACCTCGTCCTTGATGCTCGCGAATTCGTTCATCGCCGATTTAGCGGCGGCAGCAGCAACACGCGGATCGACTATGGAGGCGAGGAAGGCCACCGTCGACATGATCGGATTGCCCGACTTGCTAAACGGAATCGGTTGGTAGGCAAGCGGACCGAGTGCGCCGCCTGCTTCCGGATCTTCGAGGTACGGATCCTCGATCGGCAGCCGCAGAAAGTGCAGGATACACTCGTCCTGCGTGCGCGATCCCACATGCTCGCACACCTTATTCCAGTCATCCTTATACATCTCCAGGCCCTCCAGCAGCAGTAGCGTCTCTTGCTCCGTCCAGTCTCTCGCCAAGGAGGCAGCGGTTTTGTTCTTCATCGCACTAGGCTTCTTCGAGTATTGATCCAGCTTCAAGCCGAAGTTCGAAATGCTATCGGGCGCCTCGGCCTTCTTAGCCGTTTCCGCAGACTTGTCTAGGTCCAAGAGCGTCTTCGCCGCGCTTGGCTGCGGCGTCTTCGGAGGATTCACCGGTTGAAGGCCCGAGGGTGTATCCGAGAGAATGTGGAAATGCGAGGTTGGCGGGGGGCCGATCGGCGTCGGGCGTGATTCCGTATCCACTTGATAATTGATCAATCCCCACTGCTCGAGAAAGGCGTGCACGCGCATGATCGCGCACACGTCGCCGGCGAGATTGCGCCGGCAAGCCGTGCTCGTTATGTATTCAGTTGGGTTCAGCCGATAGGTGTCGATCATAAAGTTCCTGTAGGCAAGGTAAATCTCCGGCGTCTTCGACTTGTTTTTGCTGTTGAAGAACTCGGGCAGTGCGCGCTTCTCCACCTCGTGGATAGAATTGTAATCAAACCACGCCGAGTATGACGGCACGATGATATGGTGCGTCTGCTCCGTCACATTATCTTCCTGCCCATCATCCTGTGTGGTAGTATCAGAGTTTTTCCCCGTCTGCGAATCGTCGCCGCGTTCGTCTGCTTCGTCCAAATCGGTGATGGATCCACCCTTGAGCGGTTGTAACTCATGGTCCTTCTTGCTGGCTGGCGGTGGTACCGTGGCGGGAGGATTTACTTCTGTGATGTTCGGCTCCGGCATCGGATCATCCATATCCTTCGTGAGGTCCTCGGTCTCGTCGTCCAGACGCGTCTTCTTACCAATGGCCGGACTGCGTCCACTTTTCCGCTTTCCACCCTTCATTGGAGGCGACGGCGAACGCTTTCGCTTGATTTTCCTTCTGTCAACATTAATTCATAAGCAAAGAGGCAACAAGTTTTAATAAAACTCAATCACCAACCTTTTATCATCACTGGGATTCATCAGATCTTCAACTGACAGTCGCAGCTTGTGAATCTTCTTCTTGCCTGCCTCATCAACCTCATAGTCTTCCTCAGTCATCCATTCATTATACTGATCTGAATCAAGCAACCAAGTGCATGAAACTCGCCAAGGGCCATTGTGTGGAGTTGGGCTGTCTGGTGCCATTCCATCCATGATGCTCTCTGCATTCACCCAAGTATCATAAGACTCAGGAAAGTAATACCAGTGCATCATCATCATTTTGTCTTGTCGCATTCCAGGTCTGGCATACTCCTCATCTAATGGATCACTATGAGGATAAAGAATATGTGTGGCTGCTGCCTCAGATTCAACTAACTGCCCACCATGTCTCTTCAGAATGTCTTTCAACTTTGTTGCCAAATTCTTTTCAACTTCACCCTTGATGAAACAATTTGGCAATGAATACAGCTTGTTTTGAATGAGAGCTTTTTCAATTGCTTGGAACATCTCCATCAGTTTCTCCAACTTTGCAGGATTCTTTCCAACCTGGAATTCAAACTTGCGCCATCCCTGATCTATTCGAAATTTATAAGCAGCAGCAATAATTTGACATAAACCACCACCAGGTTTAAAATCCATGAAATACTTGACTGGAATTCTTGTCATTAGAGGTTTGGTTGCATTCTTCCCAAGGTTGTCCTCTTGGAATTGTAGTAATTGAATGATTAATGCCGAAAGAGAACTGTTGGTAAGTGGATCTGATTGAGTATTCTAAAAACAGTAATGTTTTGTTAGTATATATTTGTAAATTTCCATTAATCATTAGCTCATATAAAGATGCAAAGTATTCAAGTATTAAACCTACTTTCTTAGCGTTCTTCTGCAGCCATATCTTCACTGCTCCAAAAGCATTCAGCGTATCAGGACACTCAAAATACTTCGTGTTTGGACTACCGTCCTTCTTCGGCCCGAATGGAATCATGCTTCAAACAATATGAGAGTTATTTTAGCCAACGACGACACACGTGCAGAACGCGACTGCTCCGCGCCGGTTAGTGGTGGGAAAAGAATTAATGCATTGTATTCAACAGCACGTAGCAGGCAGCCTGAAACAATCGTGCGACCAAACACCCGGTATCGTAGAATTCACACAATAATGGCGAGTTGTCGCGAACGTCGCGAATCCCAAGCAGAAACACGTAAAACAAGCGAAGCCGTTTCAATGTCAGAGAACACAACTAGAGGGCGCACCAGGCGCACTGCTCGATCATTCCTACCATTCCTACTTACTTAAGCTGCTTTCGTTCATCGCTGTGATTTGTAAACGAACACGTTTCTTTTGTGATAAGCAATCTGAATCGCAACTATTGTATAATAGGTACGTTCGATTACGGACGTTAGAGCATGATTTATTATATATTACTTTCGCCGCACTCCTCAAACTATTACTAGCAGCGCTAGCAGCTAATGATTCCAGGACTACAAATCATATTAAACATATAAAACATATTATTTGTGATCTAGATTATGATCTAAAGTGCACAATCGAACGCACCCAATGATTCGTCAATGATTCGTTACCTTCATTGGTCAAACGGGTAAAACTACGAATCAAAATGTGCATTACCAATCACGATTACGAATCACGTGCACGATTGAAAGCAGCTTATGACGCAAATGACCCTAATGACCCCAATACTCCAATGAAAAATCAAAACTTATCAAACTTAATATAAATAAACAAAAGCTCAAATAAATGACGTCACAATGAACTATTGAATAAATACAAAACATAACGTTTTAAAAATTTGGCACATTTGTATTTTTCCTCAAATGAACAAGTTGGCAACATGGTTAATTATATTTTGCTAGAGAAATAAGTAGAAATAACCAGAGACCACCAGAGGCCGTTCTTGCACTCACTACCAAACACTACTTAACCAGAATTTACTTATCAAGGGCGTGCCGTAAACTTTACAAGCTACATTAATCATTAATGTGAACTCCAGTTGAAAATAGCACTTAGTTTTACTTGTTTAACAATCCTAAATACTGTAAGTATTATTAGATTATATCCATATCTCCACTTCCAATGGAGATATTCTTCAAACATGCACCAAATCTCAAAATGAACATGCTTTAGCGCTAAAAATGGTTATCTACAACTCTTGTTGGTCTCCATTTATATGGACAGACAATTTGCGTGCTGGCACAAAGGCAATTGCTGTTTACACAGCTGCATTAAGTGTGGTGATGATGACTTTCATTATATTTGATATGACGGGGGGTGATTCCACCCAACTGTATAATCCACTCTTTGAGGCTGATATTAGACTATGTAAGTTGACAAATACCACTTACTTTTATTCATGCATTGCACCTAGGATAGTAACTAATTTTCATTGTTTTAGCAATGCAAGTAATAGGTGGTCTTTTACTGCTGTATTTCATTCTCGTGCTTGTCTCATCAGTTTTGCTTGTAATGGGATTGTCAAGAATGAATCGAGGTTTCATGTTACCTTGGATGATTTTATTTGGCACTGCTATTGTTTTTCAATTAGTATTTGGTTTATGGATGCTTGGTGGATATTATATCTATGTAAGTTAACTTCAAATTTTCCACATCTAAAATACATTATATTTATTATTATTGATATTTCAGCTTGACACTGTATTTTACACATTAGTTGACTGGCTGTGGATGGGATATAATGTAAGTTTATGTGCATTGCAAAAACAAACTAATGATAATCATTTCTATGCAGCTTTATTGTTGGCTGGTTATCTTCTCACAATTCCAAGAATTTGCTGAGATGCAATCGCCTAACATTGAGCTTTTGTGGCCTTAAGAGCATGCCAGGCAAGGAACATGCTTTAATTTGCTTCTGCCAAGAAGAATGTTGTAATCAAAAACAAATTACAGCAGAGCTTGAATGATCAACACGTACAACATAGATTTAAGCTGCAACTGATTTTATATTTTTTAGACATTCCAATTCAAAATCACATTTGCCTCTTAACTCTTACAGGCACAGTAAGTTATTTCACTGATGCTGCATGCATTTCACTGCAATAAACTCTCACAAAATTAACAAGGAGCATAGCTGAACATAATACAACAAAAAAATCTCCAAATGTTTTCAAACCTGAGAAACATTATGTGGTACATCATGTGTACCACCATGCTTGTAAGAGTTAAGAGATAATAGATTAATGTGAAATTGCTATGTTAGGTTAGGATGTTGAGGTCGAGACAATTCCGTCCGGTTTTTATATCACTTTTATATATGTTATAATAATATACATTAAACTATTAAAATATACAAATACATAAAATGATGCTTCTTTGTTTGACTCGAATATGAAACCAGACAATGTAACAAAACACCTCTGTGCGACGTAAAAACTTCGGATGAATAACAAAAAGGATTATGAGGTATGGTATAAATTAGATAATATCCGATTTGTTCAAAAAATATGCATAACAAACACCTATTCTACTCAATATAACCGGCATCAACACATCAATGCTAATCTCACAAGAACTATAATCATAAACTTGCAGTACGAGAAGAGATGGGAAAGAAAATGCAAGCGAATTGTTCTATGGGACCGCACGCGCATTGGAGACGAATTGTCTCTCATCGAACCGTTGCTCTTGTGGATTGCACATCAAACGCAACTGAATTTAATCCCGTCGTCGCTGGAATAGCAGTTGTGGCAGTGCAGCTTCTGATTGCGTACGCGTACATCGGTACCCATTAGGCCGTCGCCGAGCTCGATGTGACATACGCAGCACTTGAAGCACTCCATGTGGTAAAATAGAGAGAGGCTCTCGATAATCATCGCTGCGCCGCGACCTGAAACGTGCGCATATAAAAGCACTGCTCTACTGCGAGCACAATACGCATACCAAGCTCGTTGTTGCAGTACGAGCACTTCTTCCTGCCACTGACGCTCAGCATCACGTCCCTGCCGTCTTCAACGGCGAGCGCAGGTGGATACGAAGGCATTGGCAGTGCATGACCGTACGCTTGCGGCTGCTGCCGGCCAACGCACGGAATATTAACGTAGTCCTGCTGTGAGATCGGCTCCATACTGCAGAACAAAAAATATGAAGCTAAAGTTCAGGATTACTGTGCGCTAGTTGGACATACAATCGCTTCGAATCAAGCCCATTCTTCTCGATGAGATGGTGTATGTTATTTGGACGGCTGTGAATCACAGTTGCCTTCTGCTGATCGGCCAGTCGGCGCAATTCGGCCTCCTAACATAATCCGCAACTGTTAGGTTTCCGTTGGTATGCCATAGAGGAGGACAAACCTGGTACAGCCAGTGCTGGTTGTAACTCTTCGTCTGCAGTTTGGCCTTGGGTTGAATCCGAACTCTCTCGTGTGGCATTGACTTGGAAAGTAGTTGAGCAGTATTCGGCATACTCTGTTTCGCCACACCTCGTTTATAACCGTCCAACTACGGTGGATTTTGACTATGGCAAACATTCTTTAACTTACCAGTAAGGTATACATGTGTAGTCACCCACCTGATGTAGCGATCTCTCTTCTCGAGGGGTTTTAGCGGCTGGATCGGCATCAGCAAGTTGTTGTTCGGCGTAACATGCATGGGGCGGTCCAAGTCCGGCATCGACTTTCGATGGTTAACGGGGATGCCCAGATCGTATTGAGAAGCCGTTCCCGGACCACGCTGCGACGGCTGCACATGTTGAAGGGCCGGCATTGATAGCGGGTAGAGTGAGAGTGGCGCTCCGCGGAACTGAATTTGCGATTGACGCTGCTGATGGTGATCGGGGTGCTGCTGCAGGTCCGGCAACGACTTGCGCGTGTCGGCGGTCTTCGTCGACGCTGCGTGCTCGTAGTAGAGATTTTCGTACGTCGCCGGGTCGAACTTGGCCGTGCGCTCCTTGAACAGCTGGACGTCGCACTGCCGCTTCAGCTCCTCCTGCTCCAGCTGGAGCAGCTCCTGCTCGACGCGCAACACCTCCGTGTCTTGCTCACTCAAATTATCATAATACGGCTATACGAAATCATAGAGCGAGAGATTAACGGACGTGTCCACCAGTCCTACTTTCCCTATTCAGGGTTATATTCGACTATATTCGAACTCGTTACATCAACAAATCGATCGACATTGGACCAACGTACAGAGGAAGACACAGCTTCGAGCGTCCGCTACGATGATTAGTTTATATGTTAGGTTAGCTTTACCGGCATGCCAGTGCACAGTACAAGTACAGTACAATATGAGGAAGGACTATCTACAAGTTTCTCACAGTTTGCGGAAGTTGCGTATGTTGTGTATGTGGCATACATGATGAGTGTTTTGTTCCTGCGACCATTAATAGTGAAGTAAAGAGAATGACAATATACAAGTTAGGGTATGTTTAAGACGTCACGCCTTCACAAACAGAAGGAATTTGCAATCAGCTCCGCTTTGTTCAGCGTGCACCACATCGCCAAAGAAAGCGTTTCTAATGTTTACTCTAGGCCCATTACAATGCACCGACTAAAATTCATTGCAACTTACTTCAGGATAGAATGGTTCGTCAAATTTCTTATTCCCTAAATAAATGTCATTAGGCTCCAGGGCGGGGGTGCTCGAGGGCGGTTTAACGTTCGCGTTTGCGTTCGTACGAATGTCTTTGGATTCCAGCACGTCGTGATTTTTACACTTCTCCTCCTGCTCGATCATCGCTATGATTTCGCGCTCCTTCTCCATGATCTCCTCGTCGCTGGGCTTACTCGTCGTCTCTGAGACGTTGCCGTTAGGTAGCGCGGCAAGAACCTCCTGACCTTGCAGCTGGAGTTGCCTGTTCAGCTGTCGTTCGTGCTGCAAAACCTACGAACAAAGTATCACCTGCAGACGGGGATTGAAGAAGAACGATCAAATGCTCACTAGCTGCTCTTCGATCTCCTTCCGCTTCTCATGCATCTCTAACTGTTCCAGCTGTTCGGTAATGGCGGCCTCTTCAAAGCCGAGGAAGCTGGACCGCTTGATGAGCAGCTCCTTCTTAATGCGCAGCGATGGACTGCTGTTGCGCTTAGAACCGTCGTCATCGTCGCAGCACGCTATCGGTAGCGGTGGCGGAGGAGGTGGTTTCTCTGTAGGCGGCTGTAGCTTCAATGGCGCAAGCGGAGCACCAAACATGTCGATGCTGTCTAACGTGAAGGGTAGGCGCGTGTTCTCGTACATCTCTACCATGGCCTGGTCATCATCATCGTCCATCGGCGGCGCCTCACGAATGGTCTTGGCGATGTTCTCCACGAGCGGCGAATGCACTACCGGCGCGATATCGTTGGTCTCCTCAAGATGCTTGGCAGCATTCATTTCGCTCGCACCGACGACAACATCGGGGCATCTATCGGCGAAGGCGCGCTCGCCACGCAGGAAGCTCTCCGTGATTGTCCGGTAGTTTGGTGCCTCCTGCTGCAGACCCACGTCGCCGTCCTCGACCGGCTCGTCCGACTGACTCACCGAGCAAGAGACGTCCGCCGTGTGGATGCCGCTGTCCTCGCGATCCGAGGAGGACGCCGCGACCAGATCGCTGGACGACGTCGACGGACGAAAGCCATTCATGGCGTGCTCAGTCAGATACTCTTCGTCGTCGAGGGGCGGAAAGTCGTCGGCCGGCGGCGGAGAAGACTTGGTCGTGGTGTGTTTGGTATCGGAATCACATGCGGTGAAGTGCGTTAGTCGGGACTTGAGGCTGCCGACGAGGAGCACGTCGGCGACGGTGGGACTCGCCTGCGGTAGTGCCGGCGCTTCCAATGGCGGCGATGGCGTCTCCGTAAACTTCTCCAAAGACTGCAGCCGTTGTTTGATGGATCGCGCATTCACCAACTCATCGTCGTGCTTTGTCGTCTGCGCCGCAAGACCGCCGTTCATCGCTTGCGCTTCGAACATTCGCCGACGCTCAGTGAGGTTACCCTTCGGCAGCAGCGTCTGCGCCTCGGCGCATTCCTTGCTACGATACGGCTCCACTTTCACGAAGTCGAACAGTGGTGCGTCGCCGACGCTGTTGCTGATTTTGCTGCGAATACGCGTCCGGTAATCCTCGATGGCACCTTCGTAGGTGTACTGTTCGACTCGCGGCACCTCCTTCCGCTCTTGTTGCACGGACGACACGACTGCAGTTGGGCTGGTTGCCTCGTCGTACGAGCTCTCTTTTTCATCCTGCGATGTGCAGTGCAGAGTAACAACCAAACAAAAGAGTAACTGTTTCGCCTGGCTAAATCACAACGCACAACGCCCAATACTCACTAATATGCTACTATTGTCGTCGGTGTCCACATCCTTGATACTGTTCGTCTTCGAGCTGCTGCTGCCGATACCGTAATCGCTCAGGTCGTTCGCGTCGTTGTCGTACAGCGGGATGCTGAAGCGGCCTTTACTTCTAAAGAGGTGGCAACAAATAAGACGATGTCGATAAATGGCACGCATTGGAATGGCGGCAATGTATGTGAATATGTTTGATAAGTTCGACGATCGTAA
>JAODFX010037898.1:0-10434 GCA_027580035.1 Dorylogaster longipes | reverse complement strand
CATTTTCTTTCTCTTGGTTTGAACCAGTTAATTTAAATTTGGATAAAATCAATTGCTTTTTACAATTTTAATGAGAAACTCTATTTTTATAACACAACAGACTTTCGTAATCGAATATAAACATAAAATGTATAATGCAAAGTTAGGTAATAGGAATTGGTAAATTAATCGAAAACTAAAATTAAAAAGACCTCAATTCAAATTAAGTGGTTTAAACTTGCAAACCCTGATAAAACTGCAAAACACTGGTAGACATAACCAAGTTCTTTTATTATGTATTTGCAATATGTGCATTTGTTTTAGAAAATCAAAGATGCGAAAAATATTTGGGAAAGTCTGCGATATTCTTATTGCAGCAATGTGACCACAGCGGCGCCGAGCGAAGCGGCCTGTTGGAATGGCAACTCTCTCAACGGTTACACGCCACAAGCTAACAAACTTCCCAAGAATGAGCTCATTTATGAGCAAAGTTTCACTCTGGGTGTGTACATCACACAGTTGGAAGCAGCATTCATGGGTCAAGAAATCGACGAAAACGATGATGAAGATGAAGACGATGCATTGATCGTGAGCGGTTCGGGTTCTGGTGCGGGGAGTAGTGATGATGAAGATGACACGCATGTGGATGAAGAGGACGATGATGAAGTGCGTCAGATGCCGCCAGTGACCACTACAACAGTTAGCAGCACGTCGACGAGTAGTACTTCAACGATCGAGAGCAATGAAGTGGAACTGGTGACTGAAATTGATGGTGAAACGCGAAATCACGACAGGCCCGTTGTCGTGCAAGCATCTTCTGCACCCGAACTCGGCAAGGCACTTGCGCACTACATCCTGCCGATTGTGATGATTTGGTTTGGTGGTGCGGTCACCGAATTGCTGTGATACCTTTAATATGAGACTTGCAATCATCCTCCTAACAGGTTATATTTACACAGGGGAACATCACATTAATCGTGACAGAATTTTGACAGTAATTTTGGAGTGATAAACATTTTTAAACTTATTATCTTCACCTGCGTGCAGTGAGAAGTAAAGCAGTTTTGTATCCAAAGACAATGGAATATCATTTTACAACATGACAGTGTATGGGAACTTAATGTTGTACATACGATATGCTTAGTTTTATACGTAAGCACTGACACGATACAATAATTGTGAACACGCATCATCAATTGCGGCCGCAAGTATCAATTGATATACGCAATCGAATTCAGGGTATTTTTATACGTTTTTCACATACAAAACATAAGCAGCTGATAGAAATTAATAACTAGTATGGAAGAGTAACTGAATAAAAATAATCGGTAAGTAGGCAATTTATACCATGACTGAGCTTATAATTCCAAATGTCAATTTTTATTGGCATTTTCTAATATATATTATATTTTGTAAATATTGTAAATATTTGTGTAATTAATCCTATTTATAATGGTGTTTAATATGTACCTATTTTTCATATTGCCCATCGAGATAGAAACAAATGCCATAAGGAATGCGCTTTGTTATTTATATATACTTCTGCAAACTGCAAACATTTTTGTGTTATAATAACTTGTGCGTTTTTCATATCCATTTTGATGGTTTTCGTCTTGTACTTATTGTTAGTTAACAAACATTGAGCTGACAATTCAGAGAGTAGAATTAGATTATCACTGCAAAAGATAGATGGCAATTGTTTGAGGTAATAAATAATTACAGAACTTATGAAGAGCTATATTATTTTATATGGATAAAATAACGTATGCTAGTGAAAATGGTGTATATTTTGTTGAAATCCTCAATCCAACCTTACGCCATATTTTCCATACTTCAAATGTATATGCTATTCTCGTAATCGTGATTGGTATTGCACATTATGATTCGTAGTTTGACCAATGAGGGCAACGAATCATTGCATGTGATTTCTGATTACCAATCACGATTACGAATCAGTGCCACGTTCCAAAGCAGCTGATATACTGTAAATATTTTGGGAAATCCTCAATCCAACGCTGAACTATATTTTAAAGATTTTTAAAACTTCAAATATTTATATGCTATTAGTGTATGCCCATCTACAACGTGCGCTGTTAATAATAGCAATCTTCATTTCAACTCTTTGGAGAGCTCCGAGTAGCTGTAGAGCCAAGTAGTTTTGTTCAGAAACCTGAGCAAACCTGAGTGCACAACGCACAAGAAACGAGGTTGAGGTTATATGACATGTTAAAATAATTATAAGTTATATCGGTAGAGACTTCAATTAGAATATAATCGAAAATAAGTATTTACGAATAATATGAACACCTGTAAAATGTTGATAACACACACTTGCGTGCTTGGAATTTCCAAGTAAATCTTAAAACTTAAAACTAACCTAACTCTTGGAATTATTGTGATTTCTAAACTATTATTAGTTCCCTACAATTAATTATTATTATAGAAGTCTTAACTTTTTAATGTGAAATTCTGTAATAAGAGACAAGAAGAAATTCAGTGGGTGTAGTTGTTAAGAGTATAAACGGTGTAAATCAACCAAAAGAAGCAGCAAATACAGATAAATAATTTGGAATTTCAATGACAATGAAAATGCAGGACATATCCAGTGAATCGATACCGGTTTTGAATCAGTTAAATGCTAATGATTCATATATCATTCGCCTTGAGATGGTATGATTTAGAGAATACTTAAATTTTCTATTAGATTAATATTAATTTCGTGTCATGACAATCCAAAAACTAGCTAACTTATAAGGTAATATCTAATTTCTTTTAGATTGATGGCACCTCACAACTTGTAACTTTGTCAATGGATCAGGCAATGGCATTAGGAGTACAAAATGTTTGCATTGAAAATCAAGGAAAACCACAAGCAAAATGCACCTCATTATTAAACTATAAAATTATTCACCCCAGCGATTTAAATTTATGTGTAAGCATTATATATTATTTAGAAACCTACCATTGGTCTATATTTTTTAGGTAAGTGGAGAACCAAAAGTAAGTAAGGAACCTGCATCAGGTTTGCCTCGAGGCAGACCAAAGAAAAAACCTGGTGAAATTATATCGCAATTTGATACCAAGTTGCAGAAACCTTCTAAAGTTGTGAAGACTTCAAGGACAAGATATGGTAGAATAACTAAACCACCAAAACACATGGAAAATGTACTTCCGCAATTATTAATATTTAATATTATGTTATAAGCATAAATTTTAGGATTATGAGAAGATTGTTACAAATGTGAAAGCCAATATGGAACCAATCAAAGAACTAGACACAGTGCAATTTGAACCAATCAAGACGACAAATAATATAACTGAACAGCCAGTTCTGGTTTCCTTGGATGAAAATCCCAGAAAACGTAATATTCCTGCCCAATACAGGTGCCCCTTATGCAAAAAGACATATTTAGGTCGTAATCGAATGGCTTCCCATTTGAAAAAGTATCCTGAACATAGAGTCAAAGATGAAGAGCTGATGCAAGATTGCAATACATGGTACTTTCTTATTGATACAACTCTAAGGGCAAATAAAGGCAAACGTGGGGAGAAATTCTGCAAAGAACTTATAAACCTCATCAGGAATGCACGAATTATGGCAAAAAACTTTCTCAAACCTTCGAAACAAGATAAGACTGAGTACGTTGTTGACCCTTTCTTGGGAGAAATTTTAAATATTCAAGATGGCAACTACAGATTTAATGAGAGTGGGATATGTAAAGATGTTAACATATTTTCGTTCTTACTGAATGATGAGTTTATGGAATTAAATGGAAGTGGACCTAGTGACAAACCTGAAAATGTACAGCAACCTATAAAGAAATATGATTTTCCTAAGGTGGATAACACTGTAACCACACCATGCGATACACAACAACAGTGTGTTGACAAATCAATAATCGATCTACAATTTGATTCAGATATTACCGATACAATTCACACTTCGAAATCCCCTATAAAAGCTCTCTTTGCTTTCGATAATACATCGACTCCAGTAAAACACAATAGGAACAAAACTGTAGACAATGAATTAAACAAGCATGATCTCATGCATATTTTCAATGAGCATTTTATTGAAAAATCGAATTTTTCTTCTGCAGCACCAGATATATTACACAATATAAAAGACAATTTATTCAGTGAGAATTTGTTACAGGAGAAAGAAAAGGATTGCAAATTACTAGATGTTCCTACCGAACAGGACCTTCATGAGAAACAGGTAGACATTCTGAAAGAAAATGTGCCTAAAATATTAAATTTTGGTAATGTTCACATTGATACAATAATGAACAAAGAAAAGAGGCAGCGTACACAGAAGAGTGATGAATTTGATTTGAATAAGTTAGTTGAATTTCTGCCAGATGCACCAGTAAACAACATTTTAGACACAAGTACCGGTTCTGACGAAATCATGAATGTTGACCAATTTGTAAACGAAAGATTCAAAAATCTTACTGAACCTGAAGATTTACCAAACTTGCAAAATAACTCTCTAAGTTTGGAATTACCAGTGTTGGAATGCTTTAATTTTAATGCTTAGGAGTTTGAAGTGCAGTGTATTTAAGTTTATGAACTACATGGTCCATTCTTAATTCCTACTAATTAATACCAATATTAAAACTTGTATAAACATAGCACAACATTTTATTTTCCCAGTATAAAATCAAAGAAACAAACGACATTGATTATTAAATTTAGACATGCTAGCTCATTTCGTTAAATGGATCTTCCACATTTGGCATAAAGGACATATCTTCTGGTTCCTTCCCCTTATTCAATTCACTGAGTAACTCACTGCCATCCTGCAGAACGTCGAAGTGATTGAATATCTTTGCCAATTTAACACCTTCTTCAGCAGCGAAACGCGCCTGATCATCTACATTCAGCTTGTGGTAAATCTTTGCTAGTTTGACATAGCAACGAGGCAAATCAGTGCTACCAATGCCTTTGCCCAGCATCACTGCATTTTGCATATTAACTAGTGCCAGATCCATTTCGCCCAGTTCCATATTCAAATCGGCAAGTGTATACAAGATTACCATCTCTTGATACGGTGATAACCCTTTGATTTTTGCAGAATAGTCATACGCAGTGTCCAATAACTTCTTAGCACCAACGAAGTAGTTGTTTCTGATTTTATGGATTCCATACCAGAAGAGGATATTAACGTAAAGCATGCCTGTTTTGGTACTGATATCCCCATCAATTATCTTTTGCTTTTGACAATCGAGGCAGGTCTTAAAGCCGATTTCAGCAAGATCGTACTCTCTAAATGCACTGTAGATTCGAGCTAAGCGCAGTTTGAAATCGACAATGTGATGATCGTCTTCGGGAGCGCCTGTTTTCGACATCTTCTCTATGATAGTAACTAGCAAATTTTCCGCTTTATCTATCTCACCATTTGACAATGCAATGGTAGTCAAGATGTCGTACATGAACGGTAGACCAAAAGTGATGTTTCTCTCTTCACAAAGCTTGAGTCCCATATCGAGTATCGCTTCTGCTCTTTCTTTGTCGCCTTTCTCGAGGGCCAATTTTGCTAGTATAATTAAATGTGTAATATTGTCTTCAATTTCAGCATCCACATCTGGATTGCTGCTGAGATTATTTCTACCTCCTAGAGTTAGTATGCTGGGAAGAACGAGTGGTTTCAATAGATAAACCCTGTGAAGCCGATGTGAAGTCAACTGATTAAACATTTTAAACATTGCTGAGTGGATGCTTCTTTTGGCTTGGATCTTTCGCATCCATTGCGTAGCGTTGGATCGCAGACGCTGGGTTGCTTTGTGAATACAATGCATATAGTTTTACGAATAATTTTATGTATTTAAAAAGTACTCATTTTAAATTAGACAGAATTTTTATTGACAGGTAATTTGAATGGTCCAAGACTAATAATTAATTAGGTGGCGTTTAATGATAAACTAAAGGATGTCTACGTTGACTGCTGCCATATTCGACACTTCATTCATTTTACTCCTTTATTTTGTGATACAAATTTTTTTGTGGTCCTGGTTTCTTTCATATAGATGGGAAATTCTTCGTTTGGTAAGTTTGTTTCCAACTTTCACGTGTAAGTAATAAGTCCCCCGTTATTTTCTTTCTTGATTACCCTTTATGCTCGGCCGCATGTAATTTGAGGGTCTAGTTGTGGCTATCATTGTGGCTTCAAGGGCGGAAAGTCGAGGTTAGAAAACCGTGGCTGCTAGTATGTAACGTTAAATGTAACGGCTGCTGGCAGGTGTTCAACGAAGGGATAAGATAGCCAGTCCGTCATTCCGTTCGTTTGCTATTTCTTGCTTTCCTTTCAATTCCTGTATTAAATCATTTTGTTGTGCATTGCGCGATATGCGAACTTTGCAACTACATCGGTGTTCTGATTGTTTAGTAGTCTATGTATAATCCGTTACTGGCAACCATTTTCATTTTGAGTGATATTGATTGGAATACGCACACACATTTGTTTAAACAAGCCATAAAAGTTAACAATACAAAGGATTTTTGTTCGTTATCTTGGTTGGGACATGCCTAATAAAATGGATGCTTGTTGCGCGGAACGAGAAACCTGTAGTATATGTGTATCCTTTGAAATTAAAGGAAGATTTCTATTTCAGATGATAAACGACAGCAACTACATAATAATCGGCTGCTAGTTTGCAATAAAGTTTAATTAAAATCCTTTACTTCAAAGATATTCCTAACAGTGATGTAATAGACGCTTACAACATTGCATGTTTTTAACTTGCGCGTAGCAGGATCGCTCAGAGTGCAGCATTTCGAGAGAAATAGAATAGCAGCACAATAGCAGTCACCGTCATCCAGTCAGTACGCGACGGACTCCGTTTGGGTCGTGTTCGTAGGTGGCAAGTGTAATAATGGCTAGTTTTCTTCGGGGATTTGGCCTAGCGGAGAACCTATGCAACCGAAATGTTGCTAAGGTAAGATTTTTGTCACGCAACTTATTACGTTGTTTGGGACATGATATCGATTTGCTAGAGTGCATTATCCTTCATGCATCACAAAGTTCCTATTTACACACCTCTGGATACACCAAATTTGTAAATATTACATAATGTACATCATGAATGATATGTTGATGGGCGATTTTACTTGTTTGAACAATTGCGAATTCGGCCTGTCAACTTACATAATGTTGTATTTTACAGTCTCTGGCTGCTACCAAGAACAAGTGGAACCTGCAGCATCATCAAATACGTAACCTGAATGTGCATGAACACATTAGTTACACTTTATTACAAGAAGCAGGTATACAGGTGCCGAAATTTGCGGTTGCTAAGAGTGCAGAGGAAGCACAGAAACATGCGGAATCTCTTAAATCCAATGATTTGGTTCTCAAGGCACAAGTTTTGGCTGGGGGCCGAGGCAAGGGCCATTTTAAGAGTGGATTGAAAGGCGGTGTAAAGCCAATTTCCAGGTAAACTTTAATGATAATTGCATATAAGTTGCTAGGTGATACGATTAAACCCAATATTCATATTCAAATATTTGCAAAATATGTTAAGTAGAACACACTGCAAAACCAATTGATATCATTTTAGTCCTCAAGAAGCTCATGATATATCTAAGCAAATGTTAGGTGAATTACTAGTTACCAAGCAAACTGGAGAGGCAGGAAGAATCTGTAATGCAGTAATGGTTACTGAGCGGAAGTTTCCTCGGAAGGAGTTTTATTTTGCAGTTATGATGGAACGGGCTTTTAATGTGAGATTAAATGTTTGATTTAAAAATTTGTAAATTGTGTGGAGACATGCATTTCAGGGTCCAGTCATTATTGCTTCATCACAGGGTGGTGTAAACATCGAAGAGGTTGCAGCAGAGAGCCCAGATGCAATTGTATACGAACCAATTGATATTACCACTGGTTTAACAAAAGAACAAGCAGAGTGTGTGGCCGAACAAGTTGGGCTTACTAAGGTTAAGGAAAAAACTGGAGATATGCTAATGCGAATGTATGACTTATTTATCAAGAAAGATGCATTATTAATTGAAATCAATCCTTACGCTGAAGAGCAGAATGACAATTGTAAGTTTTACACTTGTAATATATTATTCTTGCTAATCTCTAATTATGTTGCAGACTTTTCATTGGACGCTAAATTTCGTTTCGACGATAACGCCGCTTTTCGGCAAAAAGAGCTCTTTGCTTTGCGAGATTTAACTCAAGAAGATGAGAAAGAAATTCAAGCATCCAAATTCGACTTGAACTACATTGCACTCGATGGGAATATAGGTTGCATGGTGAATGGTGCAGGTTTGGCAATGGCAACCATGGATATTATCTCTCTGCATGGAGGCTCTGCCGCCAACTTCCTTGATGTAGGTGGTGGTGCTACTGCGCAAGCAGTGAAGGAGGCTTTTAAAATTATCACCTCTGATCCTAAAGTACTCTCGATTTTGGTTAACATTTTTGGTGGCATTATGAGGTATTTTTCAAAAATAGAGTATTTTCTAATACTCGAATAACAAACTTTGCAATTGTTTTTAAGGTGTGATGTCATCGCAGAAGGAATTATTGCTGCAGCTACAGATCTCGAGCTAAAGATGCCAATCGTTTGTCGTTTGCAGGGCACTAATGTTGATGATGCCAAAGTGTTGATAGCTAATTCGGGCATGAAGATTCTGCCCGTTGATAATCTTGATGAAGCTGCTCGGCTCGTCGTGAAGCTATCTAATATAGTAAGCATGGCGCGCGACGCGCATCTTGCCGTGAACTTCGAGATGCCCTTGTAAACGCTTTTCGTGTGCCTGTTTGGCTACTATTATGCTCTACGATTTTAAAACAAACGCTTGTGTAAAATGTGTATTCGATTACAATTTGCACTGCCACCAATACTTTTACTCATCTCATGAATGAGATGTGAAGACAAAATTAAGCAGTTTTCCAACGGATACATTCAAGTTCTCTGAATTATTTAAATCACCGAAGTGAATGTACCTGCACTTCAATATATACCTCTTGTTATTAAATGTATATTGAATTATGTTATTAAATTATTTCAAATGGTACTTACATTTATGTTTTGCGAGTAAAGAATAGTGAATAGGAGCTTGCTTTATAAATTTAAACTTTAAAATATCCTCTGAAGAGTTAATATGGTAACAAGGTAACAACTGTTGCAAGCCAAAAAAATTTCAGCATGTTTGGTTTATTAAAAATCATTGCAATGCAATCTCAGAATGGTTCTTGGAACGGAGTTAACGCTTATAACGTAAACAATGTGTAGTCGACCTTTTAGCGACAATTGCAACATGGTTTATTTGCTTATTTGCATTCATGGTTGAAAATGTGAAAAACCTTGTGAGACATGTTTATAACTAGAGATGGTAACTCCATAAAAACATAAAAAGTCTCGTGTGTTTACTTCTCAAACATGCATAATTGCATGTAATTGAGCTCAAGCTGCGTAGAGATAAGTTGCGAGTTTATAGTCAGTTGAAGACTTGTGACTGTGATCGTAGTTCGTGCGACGCGCGCGCGACGGTTTCGTGTAATGCAGGAGTCCCTACAATTAACACTGACAGCTGGCTTCGGCTTTACCGTCGTAGCTGGAATGGTGTACATACTTTCTGTTCGATATAATAAATGGAAAAGGTAAAATATTGTAACATTATCTATGACCAGTGGTGTAACAGAAGGTGAACGCATGGAAACCGCATTTCTAGTCTGCTTTTGCCAAGAAACCTAAACATTAGTAGGTCATCCGTGCTTTTGTTTTGAGTCATGATGAGCATTTCTAGTTTTACGGCAGTTTAACGGAAAGAATAGTGTTCATTTTGATGTTTTATGTTTATTTATATTCGTTTTATATTAAGTTTAATTTGCTGACCCAAAAACTACAATTTTCTCGTTTCTCTTATCTCTTATATATGGTGTAAAGATTAAATTTGTGGAAGAAGAACAAGTTATATATTTTCAACAAATTTTACTTTTACTAATCTGATATTTGGTCCAATTTTACACTTTTTGCTTTCATTGCTTTGTTTATGATTACTTTTAAACCACAAATCAGCATCATAAGTGCCAGATAAATGAACACCTGCTGATTACACAGTTTTCTGTGTGTAGGTTCAAGAAAGAGACAGTCAACAACAGTTGACAAGCAACATTAAATATTCTTCCCGTTATTATGCAATTATCATGCATTTGTCTTTAAGCAGCACATTACAATCATCGATCATGCTTAACTATGCTAATCGGTCGTAGAAAATGCAATTACTTAGAATCACTGATTATTTTGCAAAAGGATTATTTGTTTGTTTTAATCATAGTATTTTTAAAGACAATATTTGCAAGAAAAATGTGTAGTTTTCAATGTTCGCTACTGAATCCCTACTAGCAATTTTGGTGGAAATTAATAGTAACAAATTTCAGCTCTGACGTCATTACTCAGAAGCCCTCTAACGATCTTGAACACAACTTTTGAGGGACGCTTG
>JAODFX010037679.1:0-10434 GCA_027580035.1 Dorylogaster longipes | reverse complement strand
TAAAACAGGTTTTTTTAAATTTTAATTTTTATGATTGTTTCTTCAGTTAACTTTTTATTGAATTAAAGGTACATTTTAGTCTAAGTCGGCTTCGTATTTTAGTTGATTGCTTTTCAGAATGTTGTAGTTTATCTTTCAGACAATGCAAACCAAAGTAACAATAAGACGTTGGATGATTTTGTTGGATTACTCTACAGGTCATCAAATATTCAAGTTCTTTTCAAAATTACCTACTCCAATTATATTTGCTTATATCCTAAATTTAAAAAAAAACAAAAATTATTTGGTTTCTAAAGATATTTAATATTTTTTGGACAGAATAAAATTTTGATTTGTGACATTTTCCTGTATCTTATAAACTATTGAAGACGAAAAATTAAATTGGTATATACTGCGTTTTAATATCTATTTTAAAATTTTTTAAAGGTACATTACAATTGTTTAATTTAATAAAATAAACTATAATAGTGTTTATTTATATACGAAATATCTAAAATACACAGCATCAAATAAAAAAATTCCAAAAGTTATCACCCTTTGGAGAGTTTCCTGAATAGTGCCAAATATGGTATACCGGGTAACTTTTAAATCTTAAATAGAAATTCCAAATTGGAATGATTGCATCTGCTGTAATCCTTAAACATTAATAACTTCAAAATTACTCTCATTCCATCCTTAGGGGTTGAGATTGCTGACCGAGTGAGCACCCGTGAGAGTCAGATTATCATTTATGCATGGTTTTTTTTGTTTGTGATTACTTACTTTTTGATTAAGGAAATAAAAGGAACACAAAAGAATATTTGAGTTTGTGTCTATTAGATAAATGATCATAGCTGACCGAATGGTTGAAGAGCATTTTTTGGAATTGTTTTTAGAATATGTAATGGCACTGAGTTTAAATTACGACCAACGTCAAAATTGTTGTAGTGAAACATTGTGAAAGTTCAAACTTAAAGAAAATGTAATAGATGTCTAGGAGAAAAATTATTACAAGGTTTGAAATTGCGCGTGGGTAAACAAAGCACGGCGCAAAACAGTGCAACAAGCGAACGTGTAATTTCAAACTCATTTCGTGGACGATATGAAATTATTTGCCGGTTCGAATTAAGGCATTGTGGCAATTCGAGAAGAACGATGCCGGAACGGATGCCACAGGCGATCGCCGCCGCCGCTTCCGCAATATGCGCACCGGCGAAGCGGCCATTTGTAAAACGCTTCTTAACCAGCCGGCGACAGTACACGGCTTTGTGCGTCGGCGCGTATTAAAAAACCGAGCGCAAATTACGAATTACAATCAGAGAATCAATTACTCTCTCGGCCTGTGTATTTATGAGCAGCGCGAGACCGACATAGTAATGAGTTCTGCAGCTTCCTGCCGCCCCCGACTGCCGCTGACGACAGCCAGTGGGGGCGGTGTGGTGTGGGGACGGCCGATGGCGGCCGGTGGCGACACCGCGCACCGGCGCTCTAGCGGCGAGCAGCGGTATCACGAATAATGGCAGGCTGGCAAATCGATAGAAAAGGCGCACAGCTGCAGAGTTCTGTTTTAACCCAGCGTGGTTTGGAACGTTGCTAATAAGTGATGCTTTCAATTGACGCGATTGTAAAGTTCCATCAGGCATCTGCCTTTGTTCTCCTAGGTTTATAGTTGTTTGCTTTTACTTTTAAAGATGTTTTGCGCATGGTGTGCTTAAGAGATTCGAGTACGAAAGTGTGAAAGGAGAGCATTTATTTGCAAATTAGCATGGAAACATCGTAAAAGTGAATGCATTTCCTTTGCTAGCAAATTTGCTTTCACTGCGGAAGTTTTTCGCATTGGTAGTGCTACAGCTGAATCGTGATTTCAGTTGGTCGAAGATTCGAGAACGAGCCCAACCCAGCGACGTTTTGAATGGCATACGAAGATTAAAATGACCTCTCGCCACTCCTCTGCGGCGGGCGCATTGGCGCGCCGCGTTCGCCGCCTCCGATGACGTCACGCCATCTAATATTTCGATCGACTCCTGCGCACCGCCTCCGCCACGCTGCCTGCATGTGTGTGTGTGTGTGTGTGTGCGCGTGGGTATGCGCATATCGGTCGATGATAATAGCCGTTGATTGATAGCACGCTCGACCGCCGACCGACGGCGGCGAGATGCGACTCCGCGTCTCCGCGCGGCGTCGTCGATGTAAATAGCGTTGTATCGCGGAGTATCTGCCTCCAACGGCGCCTCCACAACCGCGTATTGGGAAATATTAAAGAATATGTGGCCAAAATACGAAGAAATGTAGCTAGAGACTTGAAATTTTCACGAGTTGTAAAGAATATAATAATAATCTAGAGAATTGCATTCAAAACTGTTAAAAACAATAATGCCTTCATTTGCCGGGCTGTTTGATTAAACACATTGAAATCGACATTGCAAAAAATAGTATAATATGAAAATTAAGTCACCTTAATTAGGATAACATGTTTGTTTCTCGACATCAAGACAAAATTCACCATGATATACTACCGATAGTAAAAATACTATTACAACTATGATGTCGTTATTTGTTGGAATGTTTTTGTTTACGCAATTAAAATAGACATTTCAAGGAATAGTTAAATGTTATGAAAATCAAGTTGCATTAATTAGGATATCAGGTTTGTTTCGCTACAAGAAATTATAATTCATCATATTATTCTATCTGTTGTACAAATATATGTATATGTACAAGGGTGTGATGACTAAGAGACTTTACTCAGTTATACAACACAATTAGCGTTAAAGTTGTATGCTAACTGTGAAAAAAGTAAACAACGTGCTTCAAAACTGTTAGGGTTTCATAAAAATCCGGCAATTTTTGGGAGAAAACTTGAATCCAAAATATGCTCAAAAATTTGGGGTTATATTGGGGCAAGATCTACACATAATATTCACAATACTAGATAACTTATTTATCCATGAACCTAATGATATACAAAGCTAGAAGTAATGATGAAACTGAAAATTGGATTTAGGCCACATGTTTTCAAGTATTTGCTACTGTACGCTGTGGGCATAAATAAAAGTTCGCCGCAAGCTCTCACGAACTTCGCGATGGCGTCGAATGCAATAAGCAAATGCTCGCGGAGGTTTCCTTGAAAGATCATTTCTTCGACGTCGCCATTTTTACGTGCCGGTGGTATTCCGAGCTGAAGTATTCGTTCGCAACTATGCACTTTATTTCTCTGCCTTGGCTGGTGTAATTTTTACTCAGTTTGTCAGGCCGTACGCGGCGCGCCTTCATTGCTCGGGGCCTTATTACCACTGACAAACTTGCACCAAAAGTTTCGCATCTAGAGACCTTCATGTCCAATGGAACGAAGCCGGAAGCCGTTATCGATTGATTAGCACTTGCCACTTTGCAGCTCTCGGCAATGGCCACTCTACACAGAGACAGATGCGTGTGCAGACATTGGTGGATACATCCGCAGATAAAAATCACCCACCATCCACATATCTGCAGATCTATCAGTGAGTGTTCATTTTCGGAGTTGTAGGTTGAAATACATTTTGAGACTGTAATTGTCGTAGCTATTGACATTTTGCAGAACATGCAGAACATTTCATTACGACTTGAATGAATATTACCAACAGGAATAATAAGCAGCAAGAAACACGCACTGGAGTGAAGTTTGCACCCCGAGCGCAAAAACACTCATATCTTCGTTATCCGAAGCCAGAGAAGTCCAATTTTTAGAGCATTCGAAAGGAAATTTAATTTGCCACAAACTAGTGTAATGTCAAAACTATTTCTTACGATATGAAAAATAGGAAAAAAACTATGGCTGAATCCTGCCTAAGAAATACATGAGCATTAGGCAAAAACCTTCCTTATTTCATTATGAGATTGGAGTGAAGTCCAATTTTTAGTTCGCTGGAAAGGAAATGTAATTGTGCATAACATGGTATCAGTGAAAGTTGTCTTTCTTATGTACCGAAAAAACGGAAACATGCTCCATAAGAAACACATGGGTGGGTCAGTGAAATACACTAAATTCGATACTTATATTACTATATCTTCTATACTAGAATCCAGTGAAGTCCATTAGAAAGGGACATTTATGGAGTGTTATAGCGCTTGGGGTGTTAACTTCACTCCAGTAAACACACGTGCTATCTCGATCGGTACTCCTATCAAACAGATGCGTGGACCGGTATCGGCGGATGACATCTGCAGATGCATCTGCCTATGTGTAGCGAGGGCCATAAGCAAGCATGTGAAAGCATTGTGCTTCATTATGATGTAATAATAAGACACGATGTGTGTGCACCGTAATCGGGATAACGATGATAGAAGACGCGTGGCGAGAAGTGCGTAATAATAGAGCACCAGAAATATCGAGCGCTGCGCAACGCAGCGTAACGTCCATTGTTGCTCGCCGTGCGAGGTTCAAGTGCGTTCTTAACGATGTGCGTGCTGCGCTCGCCGAAGCCGATTTCCATTTCAATCAGCACATGTTGTACGTAAATCACGATCAAGCTCTTGCGACAGCGGCGCAGTGCAAATTAATATTACATTTGGCATGCACTCGCGCGAATTATTTATCGGGAAAGTTTGGACGCAACGCGGCGAACTTGTCTCGGTTTTCCGGTGCGTGCGAGGGAGCGGGCGGCGGCGGCGGCGGCGGCAGGAGCGCAGCGCGTGTGTGTATTGGGGCAATGTATTTTCAGCCGGTCGTAAAATATCCGCGACTCTCCTCCGCGGCTCGCGTGCGTTGGAGACAAATCAGCGGCGCACAGCATTATGCGCGATCCTCCTCCTGCAGTTGGCGCATTTCGAAACTTGGCCGCCGCCGCCGACGACGCCCACGTCGCGATTTTGCTCGCGAACCACATAATTAAGAATTGCCGCCATCGATTGATCCACACTTCTTCGGCGGTGGTGGAATATTCAACGCATCGCAACGCAGCTGGATGGTGTGCTGAATATTCATGGCGTGCTTTCGGGGCAAGGCGATTTTTTTTTCCTTTCCTTCCGTCGCTCTGACGACTTTTCACTATTTGCTTTATCGATTGCGCAAGAGCAGCTCTCTCTCTCGGATGTTCGACAAACAATGAAGTACAAATGTGGAATAAAATATGGGTCAGCCGGGAGCGACGCGCACAAGCGTTGCAGCTGTTGTTCCAATTGTTGCTTTAAGGGGAATGGAAATGATGAAGAGTTTCTCAGCGCACGCTTTTATTTGTTCTTCTTCGCTTGCTGTTGCAGAGTCTAGTCATCGGAACGAGTCCGGCTCTGGCTACTGGCAACTGCAATTAGACCGGGACCTCGTCGAGACCATATCGGCGATCTATCCGGAGTGGTTCAAGACGAACATGGCCGAGGGCGGCACGCCCCCGCGGGAGTCGCCCCCCAAGGCGGTGGTAGACACGTCGCCGATATTAAATTCCTTGGAGCAGAACAAGGAATGTGAGTATGGGGCGTGTGGGGAAGATGCTGGCCTACTGTTGCATGAATCTTGTTTGCAGCCTTGAAGGTGAAGCTGATGCTGCGCCGGCCGCTGGAGCAGTTGGTCGACCAGGGCATTATGCCACGTAAGTTGCTCTGCGGCCTGATCGAGCATGTTGTCGTTGAGGGTGGGCCCTCAACGACAATGTCTGTTTCGCTTGTTCCAGCGCTGAAAACCCCCGCAGCGTTCCATGGCCAGCGGCGCCAGCTGGAGCGTGCGAAGACCGGCGATCTGCTCAAGAGCAAGATCCAGCAGCGGCCGTCGCGCACCGAGCTGGAGAGCCGGCACATCCTCGAGCTCGATCCGCACGTGGATCCGAGCCTCGCCGACCGGCAGCGCAAGCTGAAGAAGGCGCGCCTCGCCGACCAGCTCAACGTGCAGCTCTCGCATCGGCCCGGCCCGCTCGAGCTGATCCGCAAGAACATTCTGCACACCGAGGAGCCCATCGAGCATGCCGTCAAAGCCGGCCACATTCCGTACCGCGCCACCTGCGAGGGTCAGCTGAATCGGCCGCAGCAGCCGCTCAGCTATGTCAACCCCGAGGACGATTCGCAGTCGTCGGAGGATAACAGCACCAGCCCGGGTCCGGTGGACGCGCTTGAAGGCGGGGTGCAGACGAAAGCAGCGCCCAGCGCTGGGATTGTGGTCTCGCTCATTCCGACGTCCGCCGATACGACGACGGTTGTCGTCGCAACGGCATCGGGCCACCTCGCCGCAGTGCCCGCACCGCAGTTGCAACCCGATAGTGATCTTGTGTTCGCCGATTTATGCCGTAATGTCGCTGCGCCGCTGCTGACCTCGCAGCAGGCGTCGTCCGCGTCGAGTCCGGCTTCACTAGTATCCTCTACGTCGACATTAAGTCCACTCTCGTCGATCGCCTCGCCATGCCCTTCATCAATCCTCTCCCAACCGGCGACTCCTGGACCACCGCTGCAGCTTGTCGCCCCGCGACCGCTTGCTAGCGCCACGTCGAGCATCGCACAGCAGCCACCCCCGCTGCGAACAGATGCGCCCGGCAAGGACAAGAACCGCAAGAAGGCTAAATCGAAGGCGATCACGAAAGCGCGCACGATCAAGTTCCACGAGTACAAGGGTCCGCCAAGTGCGCAGAAGTCGGCAGCGAGCAGCTTACCCGGTGGTGCAGCGGCGAACGAAAGCTCATACCAGTTGCTGCTAGAGCAGCAGCAGCTTCTCCTGCAGTACCAACTGCAGCTGCATAGCAAGAGCAACAAACCGTGTCTCATCCTTCCGGCACAAAGTGCCGCAGATGCCGCTAGCATCAACACTCACAATCATACCTCTCAACTGACCGCAGGCAATACAGCGAGCAAATCGACATCGAGTCGTTTCCTTGGCCGTCTGGAGGACATGAAAGTTACGGACTTGAAGGTAGAGCTGAAACGGCGAAACTTGCCGGTATCCGGCTCCAAGCCGCAGCTCATTGAACGCCTGAAACCGTTCACGGCTTCAGCCACGCAGGTGGTACAAACGGCGCAATCACCTGCAGCGAGTAACACCGTCAGCACTACGAACTGCGACTCGTTTCAGGATGTCATCGATGTCTCGCACAGCTCGCCCATGTGCAGCGTAGACACGGCATCGCCTCGGACGATCGTCTCCGAGGAGGCGTCGGAGCACATGGAGGTCGAGTGCGAACCACCCAGCCCGGCGATGAACGAAACGCCGGAGTCGCTCGAAGTGATTAGCCTGCAGCAACGACGGATAGAGGAGCTCGAACGCGAGTTGTTGTTGCGTAAGCAGCAGCTCGAGGCTGCCACAAAGACGCCCTGCGTGCAGCTGCTCGAACGGATTCAATCGCTGGCGGCCCAGCAAAACTGCGAGGCCGAGCAGAAACTCCTCCAGCGACAGCAAGAGCAGCACGTCGCCTTTCAGAATCAGAAGAACCAAGCCGGCGGTGGCGGTCTGCTTCTGAACGGCAACGACGGCACATTGCTGTTAAACTCTCTCGCGCCCGAAAAGATCAAACTAATGAATGGCCACAATCGCTCCAGCTCGCTGCCGAATTTCTTTCAGACTTTGGCACAGCCTCAGCCGCAGACAATCATCAAGCCCGTCGTGGAGGTGAAGCCACCGCCGCCGCCACCACCTCCGGTGTACGACGAGGTAATGATGCCATCGAAGCTGCTTCGGAAGAAGGGCGTGAAAAGCCAGGATGTCGATGACGTCTTGGACATACTGATCAAGAGCGGCGAGCTGCCAGCGAGCGCCGCGCAGGATCCGCTTACGCCCAGCAGTATCAAGCTGGAGCAGCAGCATCAAGCAGACTTCGACAATGCTATCTTCCACCATTCGCAGACCCAGCAGCTGCATCCGCAGGGGGTCTTCCAGCAGCTGCTCCAACAGCAGCAGGAGCCACCGTCCGCCGAGAACATTCTCGGCGGGCTGGACGCCAACGACATCCTGCAGCACCTCGACATCGACGACTTCATGGAGTTGTGCGGGCAGCACATTTGCCCGACGACGAACGGCAACGGTACGACTGCTGATACAGATAACGCCAGCGCCGCCGACGTCTCCATGGAGACGGACGACTGGCTAGAGTTGCTGCAGGGCAGTGCGCCGCCCACCGAGTGCAGCGCACAGCACGTCGCGAACAACAACGCGCTGCCGGACATTACGCCCAGCCAGGAGCTCGGTTACGATCCGGTGATCGCCATCGGGCAGAACCCGCACGATCCGTTCAACCTGGACGAGTTTCGCTCGCCACCCGACTGGGATCGGTTGGATTTCGCCGTGTAGTAGCGGCAGCGGCAGCTGGCAGCGCCGCTGCGCGCATCTGATCGATTTTGTTGCGTTGCGCGTTGGGGAGCGGCGGGGAAAGAGGAGGGGGATGCGATTATTGTTAATGTTGTTGTTGGCCGGTTGGGGTGGGCGGTTGGCGGCTCTATGCGCTGTTGGCGTTCCGCTCAAGTCGCGAGACGGTTTGATTGCGCCGCACGAATGACATGTTGAACCAACTGCCGCTTATTCCAGTGATGTGTGATTCCACTCGGTTTAGGGATTTTACAGAGCAGACATTCCACGTCGATGCGGCCGCCGTGCAGAGCCGCAGGGCGGAGAGGGACCAGGGCGGCCTCGCAATCGACACACACAATGCACAACCATTTGGAGAGACAACATGACAACCAAGAAAAAAAAACATGATGATCGAAATGTAACCAACCGGGTAACAGCAGCAAAACGCGCTGGCCGCCATTGTTTTCATTTTTAATGGAGGACGGCGGCGCAGTGTCGTACACGGAATACTTAATGAACGAACCGCTTGCTGAGCGTGCGGGACAATATTAATACCGTAAGAGCGCCGCAGGCAAATTAGGTTTGCCTGCTTTTCGGAGCATCGCCGACGCGACGCACGGCAGAGCGCTGCTTTGTTGAACACGCGTCGGTTTTTCATTTTCTCGCCCCCTCCCAGTGCCAACCTTCAGCGGCTTGCGAAACTTTACCAATCTTTTCGCGTGCGTGCGAGCAACTTTGTGCCAATCAGCGCTTCGCCGTCGTCGTGCGCCGCGCTTAATTAGGACGTTGAGGAGCGAGGAAAAAAAAGCGTCACGACGCGCATTCAAAAGCGCCGTGCGACCCGTGTGTCGGGATAATCGTTGTCCTTATTCACCCACCCACTTGAAACGCCCTGCAAGCATGTGTCCATGTGCTGCTTGCGTTTCCTCCACGCGTTTACGGCTTCGTTATCTCAAAATGGCGGCGACATTAGCATTAGGTTACATTCATGAATTCCCTTTGTTTCGCTGTTTCATTAGCAAGGTAGCAGCTATCTCGCTAGCTTAGCAGGACGACGATATGCAATGCGGCTTGCCACCGCCCACCGCACCCCATCGCTCTCTCAACTTCGGCGGAGAGGGAGAGAAAGAGACCAATTCGAAAAAGCAGAAGCGGCCGTAGTTTCTAAGCTTCTCATTCGATTCATTGCCTATAATTGTTTTACGCATAATTTATTCGTACATATGTATTATACTATCCTAACTTACGCGCGAGGTTTTTTTAAGATGCTGATATTATCGTTTCATGGTGATTTTAATCTTAGGTTCGTAACGTAGACGCGGTAAGTCTGGGAAGGCGTAGCTTAAGGTTAGGCTTAAGTTCTCCATAACACGCAAATACTACTACTACTACTTAATAATGCATATACATTATAGTGAGCATGAAACTGATGAGTACGTTGCAGGTGCGATGCTATGTCATAATTAATAATTGCTACTAAACGTGCTGAGCGACGATGCTCGCGGTGCATTACTTTGTTTTGCGAATGTCGGCAAGTGACTCTAGATAGGAAGGTAAGAATTTGTGCCCACAGAGTGATATTGAAATTGCGTTTAGGATTGTGAATTACTATAACAAAACGCGCGCTAAACACGACGGATTTGATTGATGCAAACTGTAATTTTCTATGGACGATGAATGTAGAGACAAATCAAAGATGGCTCATAAGTGTGTACATATGAATAAACAAAGTTGCCTTAAACAGAATCTATAAATTGTTGGAAATGAGTAACATATTTGCTTTTCCCCTAAGTTGAATAACAAGGTAAGACTATTACAGTATAAATTTAAACTGCACTTCGCTACATCGGAGTCGTTTCTAGAAAACATTATTCTACTAATACCCAGTGAAAAGACAAAGGAAGCAGAGTTGCCTTCGGTACAGACGATAAAATAATATATTACCTACTATTATATGTTCCAGTTTCTTTCATTTTCAATATAATCTATGTCACAGTTTATGCAGTCAAATCCAACTACATATTGTTATTTTAGCTTCGTTTTCGTAATGACGCTATAAAGTAGGTGGAATATAATAGTATAGTGTTAGGCGAAATAATATATAATTTGCAGAATACAAGAGCATTTGCATATAATCAATACTTGATTGTCTCTAGATGGGAAGCAAATGAATGCGAAATATCCGCTTACACGAATGTGCTCGATTTTCATATGCTCAT
>JAODFX010037458.1:0-10442 GCA_027580035.1 Dorylogaster longipes | reverse complement strand
ATGCTTGAACAATAATAACGATGTGTCCCCCGTGTCCCCAATTCTTTAATTGCGGATCTACCGCTATTGTACGCATGGCGGATAAATCTCCATTCAATTTCAACTACTTATGCACTTGTTTGACGAGAAATATTAAGTAATTTTTGCATTTGAATTCACATTCTTTACAGTATTGTGACGGTAGTCACATGCGTCTTGCTGGATGATACATTCACACATGAAATTAGTTCCACAGTATCACATCACGGGTCACAAGTCCGAGAAATACTCACCTCTTAATTCATCGACCCACAAACAATGACGTATTCTTAGTCTACACGATGAGCCCGCAATTTCTGGAGACGCAACACCATTTGTCCTCAACCTAATTGCTTGTGAAAATTGAAAATTTCGTAATTTGCCGTATATATTGAACATGCATTCAGTAATTCTGAACAGTTTTCAAGAGAACGTAGAAACATTTCAGGCAACTATTAGCAGCCATTTTCGTTTCCCAACTCCTATTCTGTGATAACTAACCGCAAACGACAGCCGCAATCTTTACAAAAAGGCAAGAGTCGTAAAACGAACCATCAAATGTATCATCGCAAGGGAAGTTGGGAGAGGAGGAGGCTTTCGGGATGACCAAACAACGTCGAACGGATTGTCCTAAGATTGAATGGTATACATTAGATGAGAACTGGAGTCAGAAACAAGAGGGCACAATGGCGGTAATCGGTTACGAGAACCTATATTTACGTACGTGACAGTACAACAGTACTTCTTAGTAAAATACAATTGACAAATACTATTTAAAAGCACATTGAACACTTCATTTAAATTTGTCTACAACTCATAGACCTCGCAATCCATCAACAGTCATCATTTAACAATCGTACCAATTTACGCTAAGTATTTACCGCTCATAATTTCAAGGTACCGAGTGACATGGATCCGAGTGAACGGCCAGTAATCGCAAACGAAGAAGAGAAGATAAAAGTGATTTCGATGTACATGCGTTAACGAATCGCATATAACACATACCTCCAGCATGACGCCTGCGCACATCCGAAAGTCTGAGAGTGCAAAACAAAACAAATCGATAAAATTATGTACTTTTTAATTTGATGACGTGCGTGACGGTTTTAATGTTGCGAATATACTGTCCGATTTTAGTCGGGTTGCCTTCAACGTACGCTCCCTGGACCAACGAATCGCTTCACTAATTCAAACAGCACACGTTTCAACGTTTCCATTGCTTCGTTCGCTGATTCGTCTGAATCCTCTGGCATGAAGCACGTTTTTCCGTCCGGCCGAGTCGACACACACGCGGAATGATGATTGTCGTCAGATTGTAGTGTACTAATGGGTAGTATTCTCCTGGGCGGAAGTTACTGGTTCAGTCTTCTGGACATTTGGCGTTTCGGATTCTGACACCGGCTGCAGTCTGTCGTCCGGTCTCATCAAGATCGGCTGTGCACCAGGGATCGTATTCGGCAAACTCTACAACATCGAATGCAGCGATTAGCCACCACCGGTCGAGTGGAGTGTGTAGAAGGCGAATGAGCAGCGAAACGTAAAACGGGAGATATGCATGGATGAGCTAGCGTCGACAGGGCACTCTCGACTCGCGTCGAGAGCTCGCTAAGATGGACGGGCGGCTAGTCGTGGCTTAAACATCGATAACGTAAACATTGAGCTAAAGTGTGACCCATCACCGTATGCATGCTCGAGTTCGCACCGCTAAAAGCTCTGCTCCGGCAGCTTGCGATTTTCCGCGTTGCGACAAAGTGCAGCGCAGCACTTCTGTCGCAATGAGCAAGCATAGCAGGACATTGTGGGTCACCTTGGATGCCTAACACGGCTAAGGGGCTAAGCGATAGATAGACCGCTTCGTTCGTAAAGAGAAATAAAACGCTATCGCTAGCAGCACAGCTAGCCTATGAAATGAGGTAATCATGATTATCATGTAGTAATAATAAACTAACTATAACTACCTGCGGTCACCTTCTACATGGCGTTACATGGCGTTTTTAAGTCACACTTAATCGAAAATTGCAAAACTCTAAGACAGTGTTCGTTTACGTGGTAGCAATACAGCATGTCTTGCATTCGTTAGAATGCCTGGCCGATAACTGCCTGTTTTTTTTTTCATCTAAAAACTTCCATTTTGTAAGAAACACACATATATGGCTAATCATAGACAGAAGTAAACACGTAGCTCTCTTCGGTATCGAAGAGATTAGCAATAATTTAGGTGAATTAGTAAAATTACACACAGAGATATTTGCACTGTTGCATATTTCGTTCTTCCTACGACTTACTGCGACACTGCGAACAGACGCTATGGAGCGTCGCCAAAATGAAATTTCTCGCCTTTGGTAATAACAATCAGAATATGTTACGGTCCAACGTAGAGACAAGATGTTTGTTTGTTGTACTGGATTGTTACTTGTGTGAGAGACAATGTGGGAAGAGTGATTCGAGGGTGCGTGGAAAAGAATGCAAATGCACTCACCTTTGCCATGGCTGGTGGCGGCTGTACTTTCAAGTGAATTCGCTTGGTACACAGATCTTTGAGCACTGCAATGCCTGCAAAGCAACCAAACGCACGAACGCAATCAACGATACGACAAACCCACATACAACTCGTACCATCCATCCTCAGGGCTAGAACAGGGCGGATCTTCCGCTGACCAGCGGCTCGTTAAGACGCACACATTACAGCTACCCGTTACGGCACTCACCAACTTCGCGTCGGTCCTGGTAGCGCGTCTCCCACGCGTCGAATAGCCGGTTGTAGTATCTGATCGGAATGAAGTCGAGGAACCGGTAGGTTTCGGCCGTCGGAAAGATGCGCTCGAAGTCACCTTGCGCGACGAGCTCGTCCTCGGCCTGCGTGAGAAAGCGCACGTCGTCCCCGGTCAGATCGTTGAGGATGTCGTCAAGGTAATCAGCTCGCGTCTCGATCTGCGTGTAGTAGCTATGCTTGCTGATTTCGGCCGGAGTGAGCATCGTCGTGTAGATGCGGGGATCGTAGCACGGCGGCGACAGCTCGACACAGCGGCTGACCTTCGGCGGCAGGTGGAACTGCGCGAGGTTGAAGAGGGTCTGCACGAGTGGTCCTTTCACGTGCAGGTCGAGAGGCGACGCGCTGTGCAGGCTGGGCGAGATGTTCACCTCGAGCAGCCAAGGCTTGAGGCGCTCGTCGAACAGCACGTCGACGCCGAACAGCTCGTAGCAGTTGTAGCGGTTGCCGATGTTTTCGGCGCACAGCTGGGTGATCGGCGACTCGCCGCTGAGCATCGTCTTTATAACGAGATCCTTGAGCGCGCTCCAGAGGAAGAGCGTGTTCACGCCGCGATCGCTCAGGTACTCCCATAGCTTCGTGAGCGTCCACTTGTGTCCCTGGCACGAGTTGGCATCCTCGTTGGCAGTGTATTGGCTGGACAGCTTGTTAATACTATAGTTGGTCAAATGCATGAAACGATCCTTGAGGTCCTTGTCGTTATCACTATACTTGACTGCAACAGAGACGGACAAAAACTCGCAACGGGTAAAGTGGCTGGACAGTGCACATACGTACCGCTCGCGAACCGCACCAGGCCTTCCGGATAGAGGTATATCCGCAGTGGGTTGAAGCTCGTGACCAGCACGTACAACCGGAGATCGAACTTGCTGCCGTTGATCAAGTACGGATTGGAGATATACTTCTGCACAACGATGGAGCTCTGCTTCGGCAACTGCGACCACTTGTTAATGACTTTGATACCGACGCCACGCGCGGACGCCGGCGGCTTAATGATCCACTTCTCGCCGGCGCTGCCATCCTTGCACTCCCAGCACTGCTTCAGCGACTTGAGATCGTGGGGCAGGATGAACGTTTGCGGAATGAAACCGAATCTGTCACGACAGAGCACCGTGCATTAACAACATGGCCACCGGCCACCTGCATACGCACTCCTTAGCGCCGAAGCGATGTATCAGCCGCTGCACGTTCTTCCAGAGACGATCCTTGCGACCCAACTGGAATGTGCCCGCGAAGTGGTTGAGCTTCTGGTTGTCTTTCAGCGCCTTGAACATGGGCGACTTCATGTGCTTGCCCCACGTGCCCGTCCAGTCGTTCGATTCTGAAAAAGACGCGCACGCCGGGTACGACACGTTGTAGCAATTCCGCACCAGGTCGATGTTGCGCATGTGGTCAATGTACAACTTGGAGAATTTGGCCTGGAGGTCCATTTCGAGATCTTCGTCAACTGGAAGAAGAAGAAGGGAAGATCGGCCGTAAGGAGTGAGGATAGGTGAACAGGCAGGAGCGGATGTGTTCGATGAGCTGCTACGCGCGCACACTTACTTCGCACGAGTCGAAAGCCGGTGTTGATGAGCGTCTTGCGAACGATGATCGGCGTGATCGTGCTGAGCTTCCACTTCATGTAGCGTCGGCCAGGCGGCAGCTTGTTGGCAGGCGCGTCGTGCATACTAAACTGCAGGTAGGGGGGAATGTGCGGAAAGAGGCTGTACCGCACCGGCCACATCGGCGCATCGCCGCCGAAGACTGCGCCATCTGCATTTGCCGTCTTGGCCGCTACGAGTGGAATGTCGCCGCCTGGAGATGCCGCTTTCGCGACGCACCTCTTGTTCGGCTGCAGCAGGTTGTCGATATCGGTCTCAGTGGTGCTGCAAGTGAAACGAATAGGTTGAGACGCGTGCTCAGCTTGGGGCACAAGGAGCGTTGGCCGCGGTGGCGGCAGCGGCGGCGGTGGCGGCAGCGGGGGTGCGGACGGCGGCGGCGGCGACGACCCCTGGCGTTCATACCTATCGTCTTCCATCAGGACGGAGTTCACCTTGAACGCGCGCAGCTTCACCTTGGGCGTCCGGTTATTGTTGAAGCGCGATTTCGTCACCTTGATGGACACCTTCGTCGAGGACTTGGGCGGATCGCCGCTGCAGCGCGCTGCAGGCGGCCGAGGGAGCTCCGCCGCGCCTGCCGACGAGCACCGGGACTTGTCGACAGCGTCGCTCTTCGGCTGCGGCGCGTCGAGGGCGACGTTCGTCGTCTGGCGACGCGTCACCTTGTCGACGGTCCGAACACGTGCCGGCGGCCCAATCGACTTGTACTTGTGTGTGCTGTGCAACACCTTCAGCTTGTCGCGCAGCACCTCCAGCTCGCGTGCGTACCGCTCGCGCACCATCTTCGCGTCGAAACTCATGTTGAAGAACGTGCACGTGTCCAGAGTGGGCGCGTACGCCTCCAGCATGCGATCGCTACCGGCGTGCCTCCGCGACCAGCTGCCGACGGGGCTTGGGTTAACTAGGTGGCGCGTCGGCGATGCCGCACGCGCCGACGCCGGCTCCACCGACGCAAGCCCTCCTCCACCACCACCCCCACCAGCAGTCGGGTGCACCGAGTGGCGTTTGTGCGGGAGCGGCGTCGTCGCGTGACGCTTCGGCAAACGATCGCTGAGCGCGTCGCTTCGCACCGGGGGCGGAGTGCAATCGCGGCTTAGAACGTAGGAATTCTCATAATCTCGGGGCAGCTTCGCGTCCAAATACTCTGACGCTCCTGACAATCTCGCATGTGACAAATACATTTGGCAATTGTTGGAGATGTACGTCGTCGGCAGCTCGCACAGGTTGCTGCGCACGCGCTCGTAGCGCACGTCGGACAAGTCGGGCACATCCAGGTCCAGGTCGCAGTTCTCATACTCACAGCGACGGCCATACTTCTTCGGCGTGAACGTCTTCATCTCGCGGCTTCGTCGCCGGCATGAATCGTACGTCTCGCTCTTCGTGCGCCGTCGCGGCGATTCGCGATCGCACGTGGGACACCAGCTCATGTACGAGTACTTGCAGAGCTTGTCCGACGGCAGATCCATGTTGCACTCGGCCATGTTCCTCCCATGCATCGTCACGCGTTCATCTGCAAGAAGATGTGCGTGGTATTAGTGAGCGACTGTGGCGTTCTCGCTGTGCGATGGCGGCAGTATCACGGTGAATTTCTCGAGCGCTACCAAATAAAATTTCGCACAGTTCGCGCGCTCACATCATTTCGGCAACCTGCCTCTAACATAACCTAGAAATTGCTGCAAACTGAATGGGCGACGCATGGACACGGCGCGACAATGGTCGTCTCCACGCGACGATTGTCGGCATTGCCATGCGAACACTCGTTGCAGCATCACTTACCATGCGGCGCTGTTTGGCCGCGAAAGGAGATGGAGCTGCGCGCACGGCGTTCTCGCAACTGCCATCATCGGCACGGAGCAGAACAGCCGCCTCCGGAGTCGTGGCGGAGCCCACCCGCTGCTACTCGCCGGCTCACAGCGAGCGCAGCGGCGACGACGACGACGACGACAACGATGGCGATGGCAGCGGCAGCAGCAGCGGCTGCGCTGCGAGCAACATCGCAGCAGAGGACGTCGTCACTCGTCAGAACTCGTTAGAGTGGTGCGATGCGGTGCGAACGCCGCTTGCGAATTGGCAGTTGTGTTGGCAGCAGCGGCGCAGTGGCGTCATGCGCACGCTACAGCTGCGCTGTGTGCGCGAAACAGAGAAGCCCAGAGAAGACGACGTGCATTTGTGATCACAATCCGGATTACAAGTGATCGATTGTAAGTCATTCGATCGTGTGATCTAGGCATATCTATAATATTCCTATAAGTATTGCGCATTCCGAAAATTTTTGAAGCCATAACAAGCGACAGCATTTTCTCTCTCTCGTGGACCTGATCGAAATACGTGTTTATTGTTACTTGCGATTACTTTTGTGTTCAAAGTGGCAGACTTGATTCGATTTGGCACACAGTTTGAAGTTTTGTTAACGATAGCACGAAAATATTAACGATGTTAGCATTTTCCTATAGCCAGTGATGGAAACACAATTTTTAAAATTAATTTTCAATAATTTCGAAATTGGTAATCACAAAGAGAAAGGAATAACAGTGAATCTTATTCGTGATTAGTAATCACGAGAGAAAGGGACAACTGTGATTCGTAATCGTGATTAGTAATCACGAGGGAATGGGATAACAGTGATTTGTAATCGTGATTAGTAATCACGAGAGAAAGGGATAACTGTGATTCGTAATCGTGATTAGTAATCACGAGGGAATTGGATAACAGTGATTTGTAATCCTGATTAGTAATCACGAGAGAACGGGATAACTGTGATTCGTAATCGTGATTAGTAATCACGATAGAAAGAGATAACTGTGATTCGTGATCGTGATTAGTAATCACGAGAGAAAGGGAAAACTGTGATTCGTAATCGTGATTAGTAATCACGAGGGGAAGGGATAACAGTGATTCGTGATCGCGATTAGTAATCACGAGAGAAGGGGTAAACATGATTCGTAATCGTGATTAGTAATCACGAATTGCAATGATTCCATATTCTCATTGGTCAAACTAGGATAGCAGACGCACGGTCACGCACGGTGGCAGAACTGGGCAGAGCAGTGACACGAAGCGGCGGGCGGCACGGTGGCAGCTGCAGATACGATAGCCGTGCGCTGCGTTCAGTGAGCGTGATGTGGCACCACCGGCGGCAGCAACAACGGCCGGCGAGCAGTATCGCAGCGAGGGCCGCGCTCACGTGCTGCCGTCGCTCAGCCGTCGCATCGCACCGCGGCGCTCGCCAGCGTGCGATACTAATTGAGGACGAACGCCGCGGCGGCGGTTGCGGTGGCGGTTGCGGTGGCGGTTACGGCGGCAGTTGCGGCGGCTGCGGCGGCTGCAGCGGCCGTGGTGGCGGCGGTGGTGGTGTCTTCTCTCAGAGGGCGTCCGTTCGCGTTCTTTGTCGCTGTTGTACTTCGGCCGGAATCGATGCCTTCCACGCGCTCGCGAGCACGCCTCCAGTCGTCGTCGCGCCGTTGTGCCGTCGCCTTCCCTTCGTAAGGTGAGTGAACATCCGCGACACATCGCCAACTGCCTCTGTCTATATCATCTACCTGCCGTCCGTGGATGCGTGCATTCCTACGCGGCGCTAACTGTAAAACTTTTTCATCGCCGCTGCCATTCCTCACTGCGGCGCTACTGTGCGTGCCGGCGTCGTGCTACTTCCAGTCCACCGCACTGTGTCGATGCTAGAGCTGCGCGTGGGTGCAGGCGAGCGGATTTTTGCTTCTGCGTGCGCTCGTGCCGACACCAGCTGTGGGCCAACTTACTTCCTCTCCTTCCAATGCAATGATGTATAGACTGTAACAAGCTATTTTGTCTGACTCCGTTTAGTATCGTCTAGGTTTATGAATGGAATCCGTTAATCGTTAATTAACACAGTTAAGAATCTACTTAACGGATTATCTTTAACGAAGTTAACTTCGAAAAATGTTAATGCTTATGTTATGTAGGATCCAAATATGTTAATGGTCAATTTGCATTGAATTTTCAAGAATCTAACTTTAACTATTAACGAAGTTAACCTTTTAAGTAACGATTTAAGTATTTTAGTATCGTCAAAGGTGGGCGTTAACTCGTTAATCGTTAATTAACGAAGTTAACAATCAGCTTAAATGATTAATTTTTGAGTTAACTTCCAAAAATCTTAATGTTTCTGTTAACTTCCGTTAAATTGAACTTAAGTTAAGTTAACTCTGGACCCTTATATTCGTCCAGTGGTCGGCAATTTATAAGCCCAAGATCCAAATGTGTAAATGTGTAAATTTTAACGGTTAACTTGCCTTCAATTTTCACGAATTTAACTTTTTAATAATTAACGAAAAAAACGAATTAACGATTAACGAAATTAACTTGGATTAACTGTGTATAATGTATTAAGAATTTCTAAGAATGGTGCAAATCGCAGTCGCATCTAGATTTTAAGACGACCCTGCTAAAATGTCTACTTTTGCGCCACAGGTAGTGTCGTATAATACTAACGACCAGAAGTCAGACAAAATATCTTGTTACTGACTATACAGTGATATCTAGTGATAACGCGGTGATATGTAGTGATAACAGAGACAGGGTCCAGATTCATTATATTCTTTATTCACTCTCTTGACGGAGAAGTCCCGTCTACTTTTTTTTGTATCAGTCGCCCCGCCAAAGTCGTTTATCCATTCCAATGTCACGTACGAATAACCAAGTATTGGCAAATATACTTGAAATTGTACGAAGATTTGGACTAGCATTTGTCAATTTATTTGTGGAGATTTGTATTGAAACTTAGGTTGGCGTTCGTATACAACATCGACTGATAGAGTGCGGCTGAGTGTTTCGGTTGTAATCTCAACATAATAGCGTTTACCATGACTATCACTCGAACGTTCGGCAACACTCAAATAGATCCTTGTTGTTTGGGATGGGTATTGAAGTTGGTAGAAATCTCGGTATATGAATATTTTTGATCTCATACGGTAAATTATTGATACCACGATTTGGATTAGATAGTTGTTGCGCAGTCGTTCTATTTCATTGTCAATCAATTGCCTATTGTTTTGTGCACATAACGTAAGGTTACGTACGTTTGGTTAGTGATCATGTTAAAACATTTGCATCACACGGAATCTAAACTTTCCTGTCGAGACGTGCATTGTTGAGAGCCAAAAATAGAAATGTGCAGAACGATGCGATCGACAAGCGTATTGTTCGTGCATGAGCTTGATGAACGCTGTAATCAGCGATAATTGGAATATGCAGGCGATACGCTCGGCCAACATTCCCTACCGTTTTAATGACAATGAAATCCTGGAATCGCCAAATGCACGCTCATCACGAGGCGTAAACACAGTCAGTCATAAAATGCATGATTCACAAAAGGTCGAACCGAGGAGAAGATGAGATATAAGGCGGCTCATGTTAAATGGAAATGAATACCACGTTGGCATGAAATCACGAATTTACTTCTATCTTTACATATTTTGCATATTTTGCAAACTGTGCTTGAAGAGGGGGGTAGGGGTTGCAGAAGTGTGGCTTTGAAAAAAAAAAAAAACTTCCCGGAACTACCTGGAATGACTCAAAGCTCCCCATAGAGTTGAAAGGAGGACTGCTATTGATAGCACTCAGTTTATATGTGAACATTCGATCGAACTTGAATTTTGATAATTTTTTACCGTTGCACACAAAAATGTGTATGTGACAAGGCCGTGAACTAGTGATAGTTCACGGCCTTGTTACGTAAATAACTATTATACGATCCCTGTCGGTGTTTGCGGTGTGTGTCGCTAAACGGTTGCATTCGATGAGCGAGCGGTAGCATCAACAGGTGCAGACAACACGGTCTACTATCGTTGCAATCGACAATTGCAGGCATCATCACGGCGATCGCAACGACGACGACGCCGTCGACTGCGTCCGATTTGCTCCGAATCGCGTGCATTTCGAGGCGTGCGCTTCCATGTTCGAAAGCACACGTTAGGCCGGCTACCCACTATGCGTGATGCGTTTCCTCACTGGGATTCGTTCGTCTGGTTCGCTTCATTCGCATACTGACGATTCAAAATCGGGTACTGACTATTCGT
>JAODFX010037347.1:0-10444 GCA_027580035.1 Dorylogaster longipes | reverse complement strand
GAGGTCGTTTCGTGAGACGTCTCCACAGTATAGAATTGGAATATAACTTTAATTTGCATTCGGGAGCTTAATTTAAGAGATTTCCAGCAAAGTGACGAATACTGGGACTTTTACTTGCAGTTGTTATTGCCGTTTACTGCATAATCAACAAGAAAATTGTGAATTACGATAGAACTGCATCTGGATACCTGAATATCATTGATAACAATCTAAAGCCGTCATACTAAATGCATGAAACTTTATTTGGAAGTACGCAATTAATATTTTGAAAAATTATTGAAAAGTTCCAATTGGTATTCACGTTCGACTTGGTCTGGTAGAGGCAATAGCACTCAGCTGCTGATCGTATGCGGTTGCATGCCACCCTAGCGTGTAAAGCCTGGTCTGGCATTTTTTTGCCCAGCGCACATAAAATATAGCGCAAGCATCGTCGGCGTCGCATCGCCGCGTCGCGTCGGTTGCGTGTGCCGCCCATACCTTCGGCGATGTGCTGCAGACGGCCATCTTATCGCTGGTACCCTGAGGCCGCAACGACCGGTCTTAACCCGCGTACACCATAGCCTCCACACATACAAATTCCAACCGAATGCATTACGCACGCATCACAGCCCGAGCATTCGAATAAGCACGGACTTATATTAAAGGACAGCAAGTCTATCATGTTAGGTATTACAAAAGTTTGCCATCTGCAACATTTCCTGATAAATAATTTCATATCAATAATATTAGTATACATATAGTATTATTAATATATTGATATAACAATACTTCTACATAATTTCTGTATCAATAATACAATTCAAGATCGTACTTAATCTTGACACTGTGAGTTTCCATTTTTATTAGAAGTGCATATAATATCGATACCGATATATCGTCGATACAGCGAGTTTGACGATACCAACTTTTTAACATTAACTAACCTTATTATAATTACACTTGGTTATTAAGGTAAATTTGACTAACTAACTTAACTTAGTAACTTAATTTTGTATAATAAGACAAAAATGACTCCCAACATGTGCTTAATTTGATTTGTCTTCTATTTAATTAAACTCACTAAGCGTATCGGTATCGATATCGGTCTGGACTATATTTCTATATCCGTATCGGTATCGGTATCATATCGGCAAAAGAGCGTCTCGATGCATCCCTAATTTTTATCTTATCATCAACTATGTCTTTTGTGAGCGCAATTTGACCAGCTTACAAAACATTACCAAATAATTGTTAAATATTGTATCACATGTTAGTAAGTGCGATTAAATTTTGTTTCGTTTTTTCTGATGCCATAAATAATTGTTACTTAATTTTTGAGTTAAAAGTTTTGTAGAAGTTTGACAGCTTGTGGTGCTTCAATAATAATCGTCACCTAAATAACTGATTTAACTGTTCATTCACAACAAGTTCATTATATAAATATAACTGCCATCAATTTTAATATTCAACAATGCGTATTGTGTTGATTTCAAGTTTCTTCATTATTTTTAGATTTTTATCGTTTTTACTCTCCTTTTGCTTAAAAAATCTAGAAACTAGAAACCAAAATGTGGCTTCATTTGCATGCATTTAGTTTTGCCGCATCACGTCACGTTTGTACAAATTTGAAAGAAAATTCAAAACTTCAATTTTTTTAGAATTTCTGTCATGATTTTGCGGCAAAATAAAATATAGGCAAATTTAATTAAATTTTGTCTTGAGTTAGAAAATAAGTTTCTCTTAATGTCGTCTATTTCAAGCGTAATTTATTCTTTCTTCCATATTCTAGCTCATGATCGTCTCTGATTTTATTCATATAACACAGATTTCATACAGAAAATTTGGTCCTCAGCCATTTCAAATTATAGGTGTTCATAAACGTTAAATTCATGTCTATCACATCTTTCTATGTCGATTGAAACTTGATTTACAAATGTTAGGTTAAGAAGATATTATATTATAATATTAAGTTAGTATATTATGGTAATTATGACAATTTGCAATTTTTACGCCCTGTGGTCTACCAAGTATGAATATAATCAGAGATGCTTGGGTTTCTGCATAGGTTCATATCACATCTAATAAAGCAGGTGCTTAAAAGCAATTGCGCCATAACTAGATACGAAAAACTAATAGCAGAAAATCAGAACATTACGACAATGATATACTACGATTGATTATCCTATTAACATTATTAATAACTAAAATGTTATTACTGACCAATTTCAATGTATAATATACAACTTAAGGAAGATAATTGAAACTATCAATAAAAACATTTTTCAATTCCACATGGTGGAAGAAGGTTTTCCCATCTCCTGACAAGTTTCCCTGTCAAATCCGTGAACATCTTCGTGGCGCTGAATGCATCCATGTTAAAGTGAAGTTGCCTAGACTGCATTGGAGTGCAAAAGCCGAATGTACAGATACAAATGAAATTAAATAATAATGAATTAAATATTTATATTATAAACGCAAATATGACAAACTTGACGAATAAATTTAACATTTGTATAATGTTCTCCCCATTTGTACTCTCAATAGAACGCCGTTGACTGCACAATCTTATTCCGCGTTTACCGGGATTTCCTATACTGAGTTCACTACAGAAGTTCCCCCATAGGGAATTCACCGAATTCATGACGGAGCACTGCACCAGCAGATACGATCTTAGGAAGATGGGCCTGGAGGAAAGTGAAATATGTGATATGGCTCCCGAAACGACAGAGCACCTGCTCTGTTCGTGCGCTGGTGAGCCACCAATTGGCACACTTCAGGAAGCTCACTCATTTTAACCTCACTCGTCTTGACGTCGCTGTCATACCTCCTACAACACAGAATTTTGATTATTGTCTTATTACTTTTAATTTATTAATATAAATTAATAAGCACATTAATCAAAATTATTATTAGAACGTTAAAATTACATTAATATGTGTAGCAACTATGGTCTAATAGAATTTTACATTTAAAGAAAAGAAAATTATCCAGAAAAACTATACCTAATAAAACTTAAATAAAGTTTCATATCTATTTGCTTTTTTGACCATGTTTCAAGTTATTTAAAATGTGACCTTCTTTGTTTCTATCATTATTGTTGAAAGAACATCATGATCTTAGCTTTTCTAACTATTCGTTTTGTTTACAGATCGGTTTGCCATCTGGCTACTGAGCGAGCAATTAATTCAACAGTTTTATTAAATTCTACTACTAGTACTTCGTATATGTGTAAGTGGTGCATATATGTGTGGCTGTGAAAATGTAAGAAGCACTAGAGATGCGGCGTAATATTCAATTATATCCGCATAATTACAGTCATTAGGCTCATTTTTGTTTGCTTCATGCTCATATCATGATACACAATAAAGTGTATCATGTGTTCGTATACGTTAAATTAAATCATAAATTAAATAATGCTCTTAGCTACTCAAATACGAGCCGATTCTGAAGAATAATATGAAACCTATTTTAAAAATTTCATTTTGAAAAAGCAGTTTTCAATGATATTCTAATATTACAGTCGTTTATTTCTTGTTTTTGCAGTTTCAAGGACTGACATTCGTCCTTGTTCTGTATAGTTAATTGCACAGCTGGTAGGCGCACCTTCACAATTTTCACGCGTGTGGACAACAACCAATAATTATTAATTAGATACGTGTTATTAACTGCTATTAACTGACTCAAGTGCAATCAATTGACAAATCAGACAACTGATCAATATTAAAGAAAATTCCTATATGAGTCAAATTTAACATAATAATACAACCCGAGGATATTATATCATTATAGGTAATGCTAATTAAAAATAATCCTAGGGTGTACGTTAAATTTAAATCAGGATGAATTGATTCATGCGCATACTGAAACAGCACTCATCAAATCGAATAGGATTGGATTGGGTTTTCTGGTATATTGACGTTTTGTTTGGTTGCATTTACGTGGTGAGGGAGGCGCGGCCTTTTCGAAAAACGCGCGGTAATTGCGCACAAACGTTATCATAACGATGTTACCATTAGCGCCGCACCCATGCCGTTACCATCGTTTAACTACCTCCCACCACAATGATGGAATGATGGAAATAAGTTAATAGCCTAGCGCAATCCTTATCCTAATATTATAATGCTGTGTCAATAACATATGTATTAGAAGACATGCAAGTCCACAAGTTGCGAATCTTCGTTTGTAATGTAAAAGGTAACTTTAAACAAATTTGAATTAATATACTCAACACGTGATTTACGTAACTTTATTTTAGTGCCTCTAATGAAGACGAAAAAAAGAAATAAAGTTTGAATCTGGTAGATATACATATGTATATTGCTGGGCAAGGTTAATTCAAGATATTAGAAAATAGAAAAGAACATCAAATTTATTATATAATAGCAGTGATTCGTTAAGTCGATAAGACGTTACAACACTTATAACACGTTACAACAATTAGGACAATCCATATTTTTGCATGACGATACATGGTACAAAAAATGTGAAATTAAAATTTCAATAAAATCTAATTGATTTAAAATCAAAATAAGGTAAATTATAGTATAAGATTATTAAACATAATCCCGTTAGTAAAAATATTACAGAAAGAATGGACTTGGTTAATTCTATATCCGACTTTCTATTGCGATTATTTCCCTAGCATGACGATTTTTGAGACATTCGCATTTTTCAATTAAAAATATAAACTTATATAGAAATACATATCTGGCAAGTAGTTCTCAATTGTAACAGTCACTCTACACCGCTGTGCAAGAGATAATACTAGTATATATGCATAATAAGCAGGAATAAGCACAAGGACTCAGCGGCAGATTACAATATCCTCAGTTAAGAACAGCAGAGTGGTGGGATTGCGTTCGAGTTTCCGTTTGGTGGAGCAAGGACGCGACGGTACAATTCAAATTGATTTATGATTTTAGCGGTGAGTTGAGCGGCCGACTTTCAATTTGGTGTCAATGCGCTGATGCGCATGACCATTATTACTTTCACCAACAGAAAAATACTTTTAAAAAAAGAACTAGATGATATATTGGCATGATTAAACCCAGTTGTCATTTTAAAAATGTTTCTTCATACACAATGTATAAAATAATTATAATTTTCAAAAATGCCTGATCCTTTCATTTTGATATTTCATATTATATAATAATTTCTGCTGCTATTTAATCGTTCCTATTACCCTTACACTATGCAAGTCTCAAGTCTCTGAAGTACTTATTATCCATTATCAGTACATAGTAGTTCTTTAGAACTTTCTCGAAATATTCTTTCCATCATTTATTACATGATGGAATTCATGTAATAAATGATTTCTTTCCCAAATAAATGAGCAAAAGACAACAAATTAATAATTAAAATTAAATTGTAATAGAATATTTCAGATGAGTGTTTTACTAGGCGACAATTCAAATTAAAGTAAGAACATTTATTTATTTATGTCTGTAATGTGTCAATGGGTTCGTTTGGATTGTTGTCTAGAAGCTACAAACTTATTACAAACTACTTATAAGCCTTCTGAAGCTTTGATAGCCAGCCAAAAGCAAAAAGCAAAGTTTAAGTTGATAACGGTGATAAAAGTTTAAGGCACAAACTTCAACGACAACCGTAATTTTATAGTGAGATAATGAATGTTCATATTCTATAAATTGAACATATGAATTTAAATCAAAAGTGTTCTAAGGAGCATTTTGCTGACCAATGTGTTTATTTCATTCAACATTCTAAATTTATGAAACTAATAATCAAAAAAGTTTATTTAAAATCGTCTAGAATTGATTTAGATGCTCAATCAACCTTTTTAAATTTACGTATATTTAATAGTACCAGTGCAAAATTGTTCTAGGGAAAGAATATTTTTGGCATTAAAGAATCCTTTTGGATCAACGGCAGAAAAATATAACGCTATTCTCCTAGGCATAGAGCGCATAGAGTAAAACATTTTCTGTATTATACACGTCAATTGTATTATTTATAAATTCGCAGAAAATCAAATAAGAAACATGGTTTGCTTATAATAATTTGATCATGAACATTTTTCTTGACACTGTTTTATTCTTATATTTTATAAGTATTATAAATATTTATATAATAATTTGTAATTACGGCATTGTTTTTATTATTAAATTTGACAGGGTAGTGTAAAACGCGTAAAAGCACTGTGCAATATACTCTTATATACTCAATTGCTCTTCATGTATGACAAAATATATAAATCGTATTAACAACGACCTCTATTATTTTGTTTAAAAATAATAACTTATAGCAAATAAAATTTGATACTGCTGGCGACATCTGTGAGCGAAGATTCAAAATTTTTAAGCTGAGAAATAACCTCAAATTAACTTTTCAAATGTTTTATTTAACATTAGCAATGATGTTTCATTGCCAAGTAACCGAGGTTCCGAAGTAATAGATTTTAAAATCTGCTTTCGAGTGAGGTGCACAGTGAACCAATATCATATTGTTTCCAACATGTTTCCAAATAGTACACAATCAAAATATTGGATGTTTTCCAGTGAAGATGAACTCACTACCCTTAGGGAAAAAACTAACACTGAACATGTTCGAAAATACGGTCGCACTGTTCCAGTAAGTGGTTACTTATTGGATATTATTATAGATTTCTTGTTTGTTTTTCTCATCCAAGTGATGTTACAGGATGCAAAGAAATATGAATATTTTTTAACACCTGAAGAAGAATGTATTATGGTACGAAGGTTTGAATATCATCTCAGGGATTTTTGTAGGAATTTTCAACCATCTATGCCAAAATATGTAGTTGGAACAGCCTTTCATTATTTTAAACGATTTTATATTTATAATTCAGTTATGAATTATCATCCAAAGGAGATAATGTAAGATTATGGTGGTGTAATTACATTTACATAAAATACATTTATGTCTATTATTGTTTTAGGGTAACATGTATATACCTAGCTTCAAAAGTAGAAGAATTCCATGTTTCTATCTCACAATTTGTTGCCAATATTAAAGGTGATCGCAGTAAAGCAACTGACATTATTCTTAACAATGAATTGCTTCTCATGGAACAATTAAAATTCCATCTTACGATACATAATCCCTTTAGACCAGTTGAAGGACTGCTCATAGATATTAAAGCTAGGTCTACTTTAAATGACCCTGAACGTTTGCGACCTGGTATTGATGACTTAGTTGATAGTATATTTTTAACTGATGGTATTCTTTTGTATTCTCCAAGTCAAATAGCACTAGCTGCTGTATTACATGCAGCAAGCAAATTACAGGAGAATCTGGACTCTTATGTGACTGATACCCTATTTGGTGAAGAGGGTCAGGACAACTTGAAGACCTTAATTGATGCTGTGAAAGGCATTAGAAGTATGGTGAAAATGACTGATATTTTACCAGACAAGAACCAGCTTAAATTGCTAGATAAGAAGCTGGAAAGATGTCGAAATCCAGAAAATAATCCAGATAGTGAAATGTATGATTCATAATTGTTTGGTGTTATATGATTTACTTTAAAGTTTTAGTTATAAGAAGAGAATATTAGCCATGTTGGATGATGAAGACGAAGTGTACAATCAGATAATGTCCGCAAATTTGGAGGCTGATAATTCTGCTCTTAATGTGCAAATTCTTTAGGTATTATACGTTTTTACAAATTTAGAACGTTTTCGTATTTATTGAAATTCTTTTCATACTGTAATAATCTAACATGTTATTGCAAGAAATAAAGCTGAGTACACAAACGTAGATTTCAAAACTTGAACAGTGCTGTCAGTCATATATATGTAGTTAAGTGTTATTATGTTGACCACATTTCATGAATTATCAAAGTGCCGACCGAAGTTTTGTAATTGCAAAATGGGCGATTTCTCCAGTTCTGACATATCATGAAACTCATATGAGGGTGGTAAACATTGCGATGAATGCGGTGTTGCCGGCAGATTCATGCTTCCCATAGGTAAATTTTGCATTGCATTTGGTGGCAAAGGACAAATCGGTGAGGTCTGTGGCACACTTACTGGATTGTTGTAGTTGAAGAACCACAAACGATCGCCCAAGAAAATAGGTCGCGGCGTGAGTATTCCCATGGAATTATAATATTGCTGCGCTAAAATCTCGATGTCGTTAGTGTATTTTCTCTTCCATTTTGTTCTTCTATTTTGAAACCATATTTTTATCTATAAATTTAAAGTACAAATTAGTCAATGACGTTATTACGAGCTGCAAAGTCATAATTTACTTGGGTTTCGGTGAGCTTTAGCGTTTTGGACAATTGGCATCGCTTAGCCACGGACAGGTATTTATTGCGTTCAAATTCGGCTTCTAGCGACTTAATTTGGGCAGCGGTGAATGCAGTGCGTGGGCGCTTCTTTCTGTCATCGTCGGCTTTCGCATCTGCAAGTAGAAACATAAGGCGATAGTAAATCGTACGACATTTGTTATGAGACCGAACGACAAACTTCATTGTAAGAATGTCTCTCGGCGATTGCAATTTGCCGTGACAAAATTTATTACCCTTGAAGAGGAGACATTCATGAAGAAAAATGATAGTAGTGATGAGATGGGGAAATGGCTACAGCGACGCGCCGACATCGTCTCGACTGTGGTAAGTTGAAGCTAATTTGCAGCCGGAATTAGATTTGAAACGGCGTCAGTTATATATGAAAAGAATGTGAACGTCGTAAGATGGATGTAACTGAATTACGTTTTATGGGAACGGAGGATACACTGGTCTGTAACCGGCGTGTAAGCTGCTTTTTTCCAAAATTTTGTAAACAATTAGTGAATTGTAGTGAGGTATAGTGACTTGAAGCTTATTTACACCCTTAAAGCGTGTTTTAATTAGTCTAGCAGTCGTAAATCAATACCACGTTCATTATTAACATTACGCCCTTGCGCATTACCGATTCTAATAAATCTAATAAGTTAGAAATTAGATCTTATAATTTATCATAGATGGCATCTCTATAAAGAGTAATAAATTAAAGAAAAAAATATTTTATGTCCTAATGAATTTTGAAACCATGCATATATTTTCGAATCGCCAGATTGCTTTCAAATGAATCAGAAATTGTTCCCATCAGTTTACAGTGTTTTCGAATTCTGAGAGGAAGATGAGAGCTGAGAGATATGTATACACTCTCTGTGAATCTATAATCGCAAGCAAGTGTAATGTATATAAAAGACGACTGAATTTACGGACCGCGTGTGACGATTCGACTTATTTATTGCGTGCTCGTGTATCAAAAGCGTAAATCGTTTGATCTCGTTTTGATTCTCGTTTTTTTTCCTTTACGAGGAGTCAGCAGACACCGTTGCGTCTAGGCACATTTAGTTTAAGATATGAAACAAACTTTTTCTGCGTGGAATGAATTTAGCTCTTTGTTCTTAAAATTTGTCGTCAGTGGCGGGCCGCCCTTGCGTGCCAAATGTGCGATGCACACAGGCGCCATGACGCCATAGGGACGCCACCACCAAAAATTATGACCGTATATTAAAACAAAAAATGTTGAAGTAGGAAAGTTTGTTGGAAAAAAGTATATGTATAGATGCGAATGGGATTAATTTTTCACGTATTTTTCAATACTTCAAAGTATCGTGTCTTATTGTTAGTTCAAACATTATTAGGCATAGTTGTAAGTGAAGAGGTAAACGGTGATTTTAAAGTTTTAACTCCCAATGAAATTTTTTTATATTATATTTAAATATTGTCAATACTTTACACCGAGAATTTTCGAAAAGCGACTATTAAATACTACTAGTGAAGTATTAATAGAGAGATTAATTACTATCCGCATTTCCTTTTCGGCAATTTACATGCACTTGTTTAGACACTCTGTCGTGTTACTGTAATTAGTATTTTCTTTCTCTCCTCGTTCAACAAGGAATATGATATATTTTGCTTTTCCTTCGACGAATATTGAAAAGTCATTGGTTCATAATATAAAACTAAAAACTAAAATTTTGAAAACTATATACTAAATATAAATTCTATAAAGTCCAATTTACTTTGATTTTGACGTTTGTTAAATAGTTGGTGACACAGAGAACAATATAACAGGGAATTAAAGTGGAAACAGGTCTTGCTCTTTCATGAGTATGGACTCTATGATTTAGCAATTATGTACAGGAAAATTGTAATTGCTTCCGCATTATTTACTTATGAATTAATGATCTTTTCTAAGGTCAATGTTTCGTCTTGTGCAGCAATTGTAATCCAGTTTTGGAGAAGCCGAATAATTGATATTTAAAATACCATTTAACAATTTATTGCCGATAGTGTTATACAGGGTGACCAGCATAAGGAGGGACATAGGTACCTATCGATGTCCGCAGAGACGTTTTAAGACGAAAAGTCCTCTTGGCATTTTTCCGAAATCGGCTTCGTTATAGCACCAGAACGATTCTGCTCAGCGCTAATCAAATGGTAAAGAGCCGATTCTACGCCCATTCTACGACGAATCATAGCGAT
>JAODFX010037014.1:0-10459 GCA_027580035.1 Dorylogaster longipes | reverse complement strand
ACCTCGCTGATAAATATGTAACTTAAGTTACTGCTATACTAACTGATATACAAAGTTGTAAACCATTGCAAACATGAAGAAAAAATTGCACACACGTTTTCTTCATGTTTACCAAAGCAAATATTGAAAAATGCTGTGTAAGAAATTGTCTAGATTAGACATAAGAGACTACATTCTTGATATTCAGTCATCCGATCAACAAGTAATTGATTAATAAAATGATTCATTTAAATCAATTGGAAAGCTTGAGGCCTAAACGTAAGCGATCATTATATATTCAAATATATTCGAAAGCTTATTTCTAAAGCTGTAAACTTACACCAACTTATTAACCTTATTTCTGTTGACATTTCCAACCGATTCCGCACTATCGTCGGTTAGTAGTCCAAGGCAACTGATATCGCTCATGAAGCGGCTTTTTTCATAGGAATGAATAACTACATAAATACTTACTTCGACCTGCGCTCCTGGACGTCTCTTCTTACTGTAATTTGGTAATTGCAGGCACAAAATGGTGCGGGGCCGGCGACATAGCCGAGCACTATCACGACGTTGGCATGGACGACGCGGATCGCTGCTGTCGCACGCACGATCTTTGCCCGGTGAAGATTCGTGGCAATGCCAACCGTTACAACATCACCAACATGTCGTACATCACGCGAACGCATTGCCAGTGCGACGACCGCCTCTTCGAGTGCCTTAAGACGACGACCGGGCCGACGGCGCACATCCTCGGCAACGTCTTCTTCAACCTGCTGCAGGTGCCATGCGTGGACGACATGCCCGATGGCACACGGGAGTTTCGCGATACGAAACACAACTTTTAGACTGCCTCTGGGAGACAGCCCTCTGCTGCTCTCACGCTGCTCCTCCACGGTTGTCAATTCTTAGGTGTAAACCCCGAATAAGAAGCACGCACGTTTGTGGTATATTTCGTTTACATGTGCATTCGAACATTCGATGAAAGCGAAGAGTGCGGTTTGCAACGCAATAACCGCATATTAAAGGTAAAGGCTGTTGACTGTGAGACGCAAATTAAAACGGAAGTGAAACTGGCGAGCATTGGCATTGGGTGCCATCGCGCTTGCTCCGCAAGTGCTCGTCGAGCACGCAGTCGGCGATGATGAGTCGCTGGATGTCGGTTACGCCGCCGTAGATCTCCGTGACGCGTGCGTCGCGAAAGTGCCGCTCGACGGGCATCTGCTTCACATAGCCCATGCCGCCGAGGATCTGAATCGCGTGGTGCGTGATGGCCGTCGCCGCCGTGCTGGCCGCCGTCTTTGCCATGCTGCACTCTTTCGATGCGCGCCCCAGCTGCTCGTAGCGGCCGGCCGCGTGGTGCACCAGCAATCTCGCTGCTTCCAACTGCAGCGCCATGTCGGCGATGCGCAGCTGAAAGTACACAACCAACGTCGATTACGCCGGGCATTGAGCGTGTATACGTACTTTGACCGCTTGGAATTCGTTCAAGTGCTGCTTGAAGGCGATGCGGTTGAAAGAGTACTCGACAGCGGCATGCAATGCTGCTCGGGAGATCCCGAGAGCCTGCGCGGCGATGCCAATGCGAGCTAACTCCAGCTGCGACATGGCAATCTTGAATCCTTCACCGACGTCGCCCAGCACGTTTCTCCGCGGCACGCGTACATTCTCCAAGTACACGCTGCAGCAAGGCGCTGCGCGAATGCCCAATTTCTCTTCCGGTTTCCCAAGCGTTACTCCTTGTGCAGTTAGAGGAACCAAAAATGCAGTTATACCTGCAGCCAGTGTTGAGCAATTGTAGTAGCCATAGAAACGCATTGTAAGATCGAGAATAATATACAGCTATATTTGTTAACAAACCTTTATGAAGTAACAATCGATCAATAGTAGCAAAAATCACAGCCACTTCTCCAACAGTTCCACTTGTAACCCATGATTTAGTACCATTTAATAGGAAGCCATCATCACATGCAGCTGCTGTTGTCTGCAGAGATGCAACATCACTTCCAGCATCAGGTTCACTCAAAGCAAAACAGCCTAACTTTCCACTCGTTGTGAATGGATATAAGAATGTCTCCTTTTGGTAGCTATTGGCATACTTTGCCAACAAATTTGTGTACAGACAATTGTAAATTGAAATGATTGCACCAGTGCTTGCACAGCCAGCTGATAACTCCTCAATGGCTATAGCCAAGGCCAGAGTGTCCATTCCAGAGCCTCCATCATCCTTGGGAACAGTTATAGATAATAGGCCCAGCTTAGCAAGTTCTTGCACAGGCTCGGCAGGAAACTCACCTTCTGCATCAAGTCTACCAGCAATCGGTGCCAGCTTCTCCTGTGCAAACTGCTTGCAAATTTGCTGTATCCATGTTAATTGTTTGAGTGGTTCATGATAATATCGCACCACCACGTTTTGTGCCGAAACACTGACTGAAAGCATTTAACGTTATTCTAGACGATGCACACTTGACCACCTGTTGCAATCGCTGAAATTCGCCCATCGATCGCAATTACATACCGAACTGCCAGCTTCTTCTAACGACACTCGTCGCTGTGATCATATTGCCTTCAAATACATTACAATGGAATCCTACGTCTCCATGCAACAAATCTTGTTGTTTGCTAGAAGCTGGACGAGCTGAGGGAGGTCAATATTATTAAAGTTTGACAATCAGCTGATGACTGGAATCGAACCAACCAGAACCAACTTTCTAATTTGCTGATTGCATGGGTTACACGGGTTATCTACGGCTCTCTCACTCTATTTCGCGTATATTTGAATAAACGCGCAAATTAATTATTAAAGCCTTAGATATGCAATTAAAACCTCAACAGAAGTCCTCCAAGGCTAGCGATTTATTATGCCGGCCATGAATACCATTGATTTTGAGACAACAATTATTCTTTTGTCGATTGAAGTTTTTGTTTTAGCAGTTGTTAGTAGCCTTCCTTAGTAAGGCTTGTAATCAGTGACAAATTATAGTTTACTACCAATCTTGAACCAGAACAATATTCTTTATTTCCTTCCAGTCTAGCCTTCTATAACATGACGAATATTAATGAAATAATTTCACCACGACACCATGTCTATCAACACAAAGAAAATGATCTACAGTGAATGTAGATTTGAATGGCACTTAGTACAGATTCTATAGAATGAAACTTGGCAACGGAGAATCTCTAAGTCACCATTTGTTCTGGGAAAAAATGCAGGTATAAAAGTGATTAGAGGTGCAAAGAGGTACTCAAAAGGTCTTAGGGATGAATGCAAAGTAATTTTCCAAATCGTTAAATATTTACAAAAGTATTACCAAAGTAATTACTTACATAGAATCTAACAATAAAATCTGAGCTTGAAATTCACTCATTACTTTTTACACAACAGCTGTTGCGTCCAATAAGCATGCGCTGATTTCCTTGATGGCATATGAGTTTTTTTAATATATGTACAACAGAAAACAGGAAGGATAAGAATTGCATTCCTACAAATTGCATCCATTCAGTACGTTTTTATTACCGTCCATTGTAATAATGCTATTACATACTTTTCTATTTTCTAGTAATATAGGTATTAGATGTGACCTAATAAGTACTTCTAATCAACAATAAGTCCGATTGCTCTTTAGTATTCTAATTTATCCGTGTAAATTAATGTTATAACATGTACATATACAATATAAAGACATGTAATTGAAATAAAATTCGCCATGCAATCGTAAAACGAATCGGCAACTCGGCGATAAAGGGGCGAGAAGTCCGAGTTTCGGCCATTATTCTTGTCGCAAACAAAACATAGCGCATAGCAACAGGAAAAACTAAATTAAATATCACATTTATAATGAGTGATGAGGAAAGCGTGATGTACGACGAAATAAAGAAAAAGTATGGTAACGCGAATGCCAGCGTCTCCATGCCCGAAAGAATGAATTGTCTTCTCGTCAATACGCGTAGTTGCGTCTCCAAAGCGAATTGCTGGACATCGAGCGCATGATGCCTTCCGGTCATACCCTTTGTCACAACCAGTTAATATAATAATTGCCATCACAGGTTCAATCACTACATTTGCAGCAGAAGTGCAAAGTGGAATTTAGATACATTTTATGTCTCTCCCAATCGTTATTTAACGACTTGCACGTGAATTTTGATGCAGTTTAACATTTGGAATGTTTTACCGAAATACATTGCACTTGTGATCCGCCTGCAGCAATTACTCTTTGGGCATAACGGGTAGGATTTGTGATGTGCCGGACACCTTCAAGAACCAACGAAGACAATTACGAAGGCGAGCTATGTGGCCGCTCGTCTTGGACGTTTTCCTCATCATTTGGCTGTTCAACTGCATTTGGACGCGGCGCTGCATTCACGAGTTGGTTCGGGAATTGGCGTGGGGCAAAAAGGTTCTGTCCGAACACCGGCTGGTAGATTGGTTGGCTGTCGTACTCGGGCGCTGGTACATTCACGCTGTTAACATGCGCGGGGACCGCAGCGGATGGGCCCGGTTGGTTAAGCGGCGGTACCACCTGCTGCTGCTGTTGCTGCTGCTGCTGCTGCTGCTGCTGCTGTTGTTGCGTGTAGGCAAATTGCTGATGGTAGAAGCCGCTGCACTCCCGTGGCTGCACGTCCTTCGGCGGCATAGCGTCATAGTCACCACGATGACCAAGCAAGAAATCGATGATGCGATAATCGCGTCCACCGCTGTCCGTATTGGCAATCCACAATGGCAGCCACTTGTTCACGAGTAGCCATTGCACAGAGACCTTGCTGATACGACCTGTGGCGTCCATCGCCTCGACGTTGCTGTAGTGATTGTCGATGCCACTGCCGCATGACGAGCTGAGGTGGCGTTCGATGCGCCCGATGCCGTGCCCGAGGACATCGATGCGACCATATGTGTTACCAATGCGGCCGTAGGCTACCGAGCTGCAGCCGGGAAGGTCAGCGCCGTTCGCTGTTGCTGACGACGACGGTCCTGCCACCGCCGGCGGCGATTCGTGCATCAACGAGCGCTGCCGCCGCAGATCCTCGATGCTTTCGTAGATGTTCTCCTCGTCACCCGCACCACCAGCCGCCTGCTCGGCGGCGTTCCCATGAACATGCGCCACTTGCACGGGTGGATATTCGTTTTGCTGATGGCTGTTGCTGGCACCGGCCGGATCGTTATTAACGGCCTCGTAGATGTTCTCGTACTGCGCGCCGTCCGGCTGCGGACGCGCTTTGGGCGGCGACGATGCACCCGACGACGACGCGCCTTCGGCACTGCTATTGTCATCGCAGTTGGCATATCTGCAGGTGCCAGTACCACTGCCGCCGGTCCCAACGCCGGCACAACTACTGCTGCTGTTACTGCTGCTCGCGCTGCCACATGCGTCGCCTGCCCCGCCTCCTCCGCCGCCCGCGTTCCCGTTGCCGACGCCAGCGACGGCCAAATTTCATATGGGCTTGTTGATAATTGCGACGCCAGCGTAACTGCGCCCGATGCTCATGCAGGACGTGGTGAGCGACCACGTCTGCGATTTGGGATTGTACACTTCGACGCTGGCGAGATTGCTGAAGCCGTCGTCGCCGCCGACCACGTACAGCAGGCCGTTCATCGCAATCACGCCTGCGTTGCGCCGGCAGCTGTTCATATCGATGACCGCCTTCCACACGTTCGTTGTGGGATCGTACGCTTCGACCGATCGGCGCACCGAGGGGCCATCGTGGCCGCCGACTGCGTACAAAATCCCATCCAGCACGCCGACGCCGGCGCCGCTGCGTCGGAAAATCATGTCCGTGACGCAGGTCCAGGCGTCGTTGTCGGGATTGTAGCACTCCACCGAGCTGAGACACTGTCGCGACGAGCCGTCGTAACCACCGACGGCGTACAGCAGCCCGTTCACGACGCCCACGCCCACGCTGCTGCGACGCGTCGACATCGACGCGATGGGCGTCCAGCGCTGCACAGCCGGATTGTACATCTCCGCCGTGTTCAGGCCCGTTGAGCCGTCGAACCCGCCGACGGCGTAGATGCAGTTGGCGAGCACTGCAACGCCTAGCGTGGACCGACGCGCTTCCATGCTCTGACACACCGACCACTGATCTAAGCTCGCGTCGTACACGTCGACGGTGCGCACGCGAAGCGAGCCGTTGAAGCCGCCCACGGCGTACACTTTCCCGTTGAGCACCGCCAGCCCGGCGCGACATCGCCGCGTCGGCATCTCCGCCACCTGGTACCAACGCTCTTCCTTGAAGTCGTAACATTCAACGCTACGGATCGCTTTAGGCGCCTGTCCGCCGACAACAAGCAGCACCTTCGGCAGTCCGACCGGCTGACGCGGCTTCGTCCGCGGCGTGGTAAACGCAATCTTACTGTCGCCCTTCAGCAGGTGGTATTTCAGCGCCTCGATGAGATAATCCTTGCATTTGAGGTCGGATTTCAGCAGTGGTTCCTCCTCGACACGCTGCATGAGGTACTCCTGCGACATCAATGGTAGGCGCACGTGCTCCATCAGCTGCGCAAGGTAGTCCTGGCGAATGTCCATGTCGTGCTGTACCCAGCCCACGACGCACTCGAATACCTTCTCCTCGGTCGGCACAATCAGTCGGTCACTACAGATCAATTTCGAAACTTGCTCAGATGTGAGTGAAAGGAATTCTTCCCCCTCAACAACTTCCCTAAAACAATACACAGATACATCATGCTAGAATGCTATGAGAGGGAAGTTGCTCTCTTGATGCATGCATTAACTAACTTCTCGAAGGTTAGTGATTCATTAATCGTCAATCATGCATGAATTTTTGTTTCCCATATTAAACATATTGCAACATACTTACATAAAATGTTGTTCAATATATGCTTCTGCATATTTAAGTAGTTCAAGACATCCATGCAAATCAGCAAATTGGCGAATGCCAAGACAATTAGATGGATGCAATTGGCTCTGTAAAAAATCACAGCATGCATCTCGCACGTCTGTGAGCTGCAGCAAATTTGCGGCAGACAGCAAAACCTGCACGTTTTCCTCAGTTACCAAAACCTCTGCTGTATAAATGTAGTTTACAATTAGTGACAGTGCATGACTGTCCACACCCTGCAGAGTAATCTTGTCCAATTTGCTCTCCTCAAAGCTGTTAAACATAGCATAAAAGTACGGCGAGCAGGAAGCAAGCACCATGCGGTGTGCGGTGATTTCCACGTTCTCTGCAACGAGCGTCACATCGCACAATTGTTTTTGTCTGTTATGAAAAACATTGCAAATCAATTTCCTCAGGTACAAAAAACAAATAGTAGTTTCCATACTTGCGCATAAGATTCAATGTTTCAAAGGATTTGACAGTGTGATTACTATTGTGATACGAATATTCTTTTTCCTTGCCATTTGGTCTGGGTCCATGTTTCTGGCTGCTCTCATCCAGAGAATTCTGGCTGGCATGACGAAGCAAAAGGCAGCTGCAAAAGAGTATAGAACTGAATGAGAGTGAATGCAAGCAGATTCAGTATGATCGCGGTAATCGTACGCGAGACGAATTCTAAGTGTAATCAAACACGAAATAGTGTTGCAGTACCTGAATGGCCGTTCAGTATCTGTAGATTCGCTGTTTCGAGTTTCCGACTCCATGAGCGTCGTTGCTAAAAACACGAGAATTGATGAATTCACGATGTGACAACGTGCCGACTGCAGGTGATTTGGATTTGCTTCCTAGACGCAATTAATCCATCACTAGTAATTGCGCCGCAGATTACAATGTGCGAGCACGGGAGAAACGGAAATAACGATCAGCTGTCGTCCACTGAAGTGTATTTGGTTGCATTCGCTTTGTGTATATGCGCATGAGTACACCAACAGGTGGGCCGCGATCTTTCACTGGACACACGGGTCAATGCAAATGGCGCAAATCTCGGATAGTTAGCTTTGGAAATATGAACAAAGTTGTAACGAAAGTGACTGCAACACACATCTGAGAACAAATGAATGTAATCTGTAAAATATTACAATCTGGCCCTCTTCGATTCTAGTCCATAAAACCATCCTGTTTACAATAAAGGTCGTCTTCTACAACTCCTCTCCTCCTCAAACGAACACTTCTGTTAAGCTGTTAATCAGTTAACAAATTGTTGAGTGAAGAGAATGACGATGTTTGACATCTTCCTCGTGCATTACTTGTCGGTTGAACAAATCTTGTTACTTGTTACATTTCTTTGTAAGATTTAAAAAAACTAATCAAATTTAGCCGCATTTTAAACACATTTTCGATTCTGCTAGATTAACATTAAGCGCATTGTCGAAGCATTTCCGGCCCTGATAGAATAAAGAACCTAGACATGCTCTAAAAAATAACTCTTCTTCCATCCAAATCAATCTTTGGAATCTCCTGCTAAGTTGATGAAATGTTCAAAAATAATTTCTAACTCATAAACTTGCTAACAGGTAAATGTAAATGTAAACAAGTGAGTAGAAAATGGCATTAGTGAAGAATTAGTATTTATATTGTTATAAAATTTGAGGAACCTCATGTACAGGTGTAGTTTAATCTTAATAGGCAGTAAATATGTTAACGTAGATGTTAACGGTTAACTTGCGTGAAATTTTCTAGAATTAAACTTTTTAACAATTAATGAAGTGGGAACTTTTTAAGTAACAAATTAACGATTAACGGAAGCCCCTCTCTCCTTGAACACATTGTAGACCAGAAATCCACATGTATTAGGACTTGCACTCAAGTTGGAACCTGTCCATACAGGCGAGAGGAATTATTCTTTGCACTTTATTTTCGAACAAGTTTACATATTAAATGAATTTTACATAAATAAGTCGAATGCTAAAAAAATATTTTGTGTTACGAAGTAATAGTAAAAGATCCCTAATTCTAAATGTCACTTCTTGCCATGATAATTTACGAATGCAGTCGCCACCGCTGAGACGATGATTCCTACAACCTGCAATGCGGAGGGGTGGCTATTGCAGCCGTTCGTGGGGTTTCTGTGATTGCTTCGGCCACAACTGCTTCTGTTCGTATTCGATATGGTGACATCGTATTCTGATGGACATCTCTTCTTGGGGCAGAACGCCATGCTTGACATCGTCTTCTTAGGACAGGTCGAAATGTTAGGCGTCGTCTTCCTGGGGCAGATCGCTAGTTTTGTCGGCGAATTCTTGGCGTACGACTTCGTAGTGGACGGCTTTTTGCTGTATGAAGAATTGCAGCCACACGGCATCCTTTCTTGTTGCTTGTTGATAGAGAGCGAGACTCTAGAGAACATACATAGATAACAGCACGACCATCGTTAATCAGCCACGTGCATGAAGAGTAGAACAATAGCAACTTACCAATTTGCTACAGCCGATGGACATTAGCCCTTACTGCGTGCCCCCACTCGCGACGCATTATACTATTATTACGTCCTCTAAAAATCCTCGATGATGCATGAAACGGAAACTTGTTTCAAACGTCCGAGAATTTCTTTCTTTAAAAGGAGCCGCATTACAACTATGTTTGTTCTGCTCACTCTGATTGCGACGAACGAAAGCCGCTTCTAATAGTATATTGCATTGCAGGTGGGGGCACGCTGCAAGTATAAAAATGCGTCCTGCTAGGCTTTCGGGCTGTTGTCCATCGCCTGCAGCAAATTGGTAAGTCGCTTTTGTTCTACTCTTCATGCACGTGGCTGATTACCGTTGGTCGCGCTATATGTTCTCCAGAGTCTCGCTCTCTATCAACAAGCAACAAGAAAGGATTCAAAATGCCGTGTGGCTGCAATTCTTCATATAGCAACAAGTCATGCGCTGCGAAGCCGTCCGTCAAGAAGTCGCCGACAAAACTAGCGATCTGCCCCAGGAAGACGACATCTAGCATTTCGCCCTGCCCCAGGAAGATGACGTCGGGCATTTCGCCCTGCCCCAGGAAGACGTCGTCAAGCGTGGCGCTCTGCCCCAAGAAGAGATGTCCACCAGAATACAATGTCACCACGTCGAATACGAACAGCAACCGTTGTGGCCGAATCAATCACAGCAACCCCACAAACGAGTGCAGTGGCCACCCGTCCGCATTGCATGTTGTAGGAACCATCGTCTCAGCAGTGGCGACTGCATTTGTAAATTATCATGGCAAGAAATGACATTTAGAATTAGGGATCTTTTACGCGCTGGCTCGCTAGGTACTATTACTTCGTAACGCAAAATATTTTTTAGCATTCGACTTATTTATGTGAAACTCATTTAATGTGTAAACTTGTTCGAAAATAAAGTATAATGAATAATTCCTCTCGCCTATACGCCATATAAGATTTCCAAGTGGATTTCTGATATGCTTTGTTTTCAAGGACGTATTGTATTTACACGCTTTATCTGCCACGTGGTGTTTCGTATAATTTTTCTCTAATTCTGTTTTTGGATGAGTGTGTTCGGACTAGAGATGTTGCGAATATTCGCATTCGCATTCGCGAATATTCGCTGATTTCAGAGTATTCGCATTCGCATCTGCATTCGCAATAATGTGCGAA
>JAODFX010036903.1:0-10463 GCA_027580035.1 Dorylogaster longipes | reverse complement strand
TATTCTCATAGAGATTTTTCTCCCGAAGAATATTCTCGAAAATATTCTTCATTTGGTGAATTTTCTTAGAAAAAGCTCGAATTTTTTAGAAAATATTGAATATTTTCAATCAAATGTATTAAAATAAAACAAAAAACAAGACTGAATATTCTCATCGAGATTTTGCTAAGAAAAAGTATTCTCCATTTGAAGAACTTTCTTCAGTAATGTTGTTAATCAAAAGAAGCTCAAATTCTACAGAAAATATTGAATATTTTCAATAAAATGTATCAAAATAAAACTCTAAACCAGCCTTAAAAGAGAATATTCTCATCGAGATTTTGCTAAGAGAGATTATTCACCAAAAATATTTTCCATTTGCAGAATTTTCGCTGTTATAAGAAACAAAAAAAAAACCTTAAGAAAAAATATTTTTATCGAGGCAATATTCTCGAGAATATTCTTTTTTCTTCCATCTTCAATCGCTTCGGACCAATTCACAATGTTGCGTTTTTTTTTTGTTGTTGCAGGCACAATACGAATTTCTACATCGAGCCATCGTCAACTACGCAGAGCTGCACAACCTCTGCGAGACATAAACGCATTATCCTAACCTTTGCGCATAACCAAAACTCTCGTCTACTACTATTATATATATATTTATCTATTCGACTGCGAGCGAAATTCGAGTACCAAAAAAACAAATTGCAAACTCACCTAACTCGACGACCAAAGCTGAAGAATTTTCGCGCACGTTCGAAACGATTTCATTTCGTCACAGAATATTTTTTCTAACGACACTAAGAGATACAATGTGATGGAAGAGAGAGAGAGAGAGAGAGAGAGCATGCAAGAGCGATTTGTAGGGTGCCATAACCTAACGTTTCTCAAACATTGTCCTAACCTACTATTATAACCTTACATACTAAGGCAGAAAATGGCGAAAAACATTTACAAACCATTCTAGTTGAATGCATAGCTCAATAATTCGTAGTAAGTTAATTGTACTTGACTCAAGCGGAGGATGACATCAAGTACGGTGGCTGCTTATCGCCGATGTAGTTCTAACCTCCCCCAATTCCCTCAGCATAGGCACACATCAACACATTCCAGTGTTTTCCACGTTCCACCTAGCTTTTTTGATATCTACTATGTATAAATACGAATATTTATATGGTCGGTGTGCCATTTTTGTGTAGGTTTTGTATTTTTGTAAGCATCTCTCAACCGACGCTCACTGCAAGACATGTTACCAAAACATTTACCGAACGCTTGTAACCTAACCTTGTTTTTTCTTCGTAGAGGCTCGACAACGAGCTCTCGAATCTTCCACTCGCGCTCTATATCACTATACAAGTACTGTACGTGTGTGTGTATGTATATATAAATGTCTGTTCTTGCATTCATCTAGTTGATTAGTTCATATTGAATGTGAATCGTAACGTATCTATGGAATATTTATTTCTTATTTTTGATATTGTGTATTTTACGTTGAATTGCTGCTTTGTTTGGATATAATAAAACTCACTTGCGATAGGGCTAGAGAGAGAGAGAGAGAGAGAGCTAGACAGCACGAATAAATAATGCGAACTTGCAAATGGCGGCGAAGTTAGGTTATGTCACGCAGTAAGCGGAGGAGGAAACGACCACCACGTCGCGAGGAGGATGGTTGGGGTGCTTTGTAGGCGTCGATGGCCGCCAGCGCCAGCATCATCGCCATGGGGATGAGCTCATCGTCGGGGCGGTGCGCACGCCTCCAGGTGATCGGCTTGAGACGCTTGAACTTGGGGAGGAGGAGCGCCGAGAGTATGAACATCACCGTCATGCCGACGAAGCCGGAGATCGCCATGAAGAAGGGCTCGAGAGCACCGCGTTTCTTCTCCGGGTGCGGCGGATCGATGTGCACGCTGTGCTGCGATTGCAATTGCTTTACTCGCTCGTGCACCGCCATCTTGTGTTTGTAGCCCGACTTTTGCGCTTTTACTTACTTGATGCGTGTGCGCATGGTAGTACGGATCGTAGTGGTGGTGGTACGTTGGTGCTGGTGGGTGATGCTGGTGGTGCGTTGGTTTGTACGCTGCCACCGACTGATAATGTCCACTTGTTCTCGTGCTTTGAGCTGCCTCAGCTTTTGCTGCACTCGAGTTCTATATCATCGCATCATAAAATTATGAAGAATTGTGTCAACAGTGCATGCATTTTGTCATGGAGCATGATTTGATTTGGTTTAACGGATGTTTCAAACTGTAAAGTACGTTTTTAAACATTTGCAAACCTATTGTTTACTTCCAAATTAAATTCGCTTACCGATAAAGAAAAGAATAGCTTTGCAGCTCATCACATAACAAAGTTATAAGGATTTGAGTCAATAGTTTATGCATTTTATTTGGAGCATTGTTTTATTTCGTTTTCCTAGTCAGAAGAAGGTGTTTAAAGGAAGTATTCAATAAAAAAAAGTATTCGAGAATGTAGTTATAGATAATTCTAACATAACCTAACCAAGATTAGTATCAACTAAATACTGATTTCATTCAGTAGTTTTATTTAATAAAAAATGGTAAGTTGAACGAATTCTAATAAGCATCATCCTCGGTGTATAAGGTGCATAACCTCACTTTTCCATTGTGGTTTTTGTGTTTGTTGTTATACCGTTATTGTGACAAATACTGATAGTTTCGCTGCGTATTATAAAGGAATGTGTTTAGAAACTAATGTATAAGTGTTCTAATTTCTTCTCATTTATAAAAATGTTGTCTTTTCGGACCATACTATACTCACATCGTTGTTGGAAATCCGACTCGGTGAAGTCGCCAGCCCATCCATAAAGCTCTTCAGGGGATAGTAATAGTAGTAATAACCGTTGGCTTCTTCAGCAGCGTTGTGGTGATCGGTTTTGCTCGCTTCCAGCTCGTGTATAGCAGCAGTTAGCGGCTCGCCAGAGGAGTGGTGAGCATCTCCGTCGAGGCGCACCATGTCGCCCTTCTTCACGGCGTCTGCATACAACGCAGCGAGCTCGGCTTTCGTCAGATGCAGGCTTGGAACACCGGGAGCAACTCCAACTTGCGCTTGCGAGCGCACCGCTGACATCGTCGTCGTCGGTTTCTCCTCCGACGCAGCCGTTATCATCGCCGCCAGGTTGCTCATCATCTTGTCCACGTCGCTCGAGAGGCTCTCGTGCGACTGTCGTCGACGAAGCGAGAGCGCACTCAACTTGGACGGACCTGCATCTTGCGACTTGAGCTGCAAGTCTTTGATGGTGTCCTGCAGGTATTGCTCCTCTACGCTGGCTGCATGCGAGCCTTCTTGCAGGGGCAAGAGTACGATTAGGAAGATGTTTGCTTGCAGTGGCAAGTTCATCGTTGGAAGAGTCAATACAAACTGTGTCCACTCCAGTCTACTCTTTGTGGTTGTGTTGTTGCTGTGGGCGAATCCGTTAGGCGAATTAGACGAAATCATACACATTGGCGAATCGACAATGCGTGACAAGTGTTGTGGTGACTCGTGTTGTGGGCCACTCGTTATTCAAACCAGGCTACCACACACTCCACAAAATGGCTGCCTTTCAATCAACATATCTGTCTTCAAACATTATAATTTGCATAACAATTTCGAACATCACTTATTCTCTTGATATATATGTGAACTAGAAACATCTCTATGCGATTCTAACCTATAATTTCCTATTTTTTGTTTTAAATTGGTTCTTTATGTAAGAAAGATGTAAAAAAACGAATATTCTCTCTTAGAAAACGTTCAGGAAGTGGATAATGCAGATACAACAAGTATATTTGCTTTTCGTACATTTATACACAACTTGCGTAAGACACTGTACACTCTGTACTGATATTCACATGAGTAAGGCATTTCTGGTTTCACAATTGATGCACAACGTCGACGAAATTTGCTGGCGATGCTCGATACTGATGATAATGATGATGATGCATGATTTGCGAGTGTAGCAACTATAATCTGAGATGAGTTGTGTTCGTGTATTGACATCTATGGGGTGTATCATCATGAGGTTCTTTTTTTTCTCTCAATTAAATGCGCATTGAAAACCACAGTAATACAAACGTTTCGAAAATAGGTAATTTAGGTTATAGATCGACTCTACCTGTGCAACCTCTTTATAGAATTGTCTTCTGTTCGTTTTCTCCGATTACACATATCCCGATGAAATCATTTTGTTTGGATTTCTCTTCAAATAACACGTACTTTATTACGTTCGGAGGACTTTTGGGGTTAGATGTTCATGCCGCAATCAGTCTTTCGCGTACCATACGTGTATGCTGGGTTGCGGACTTCTTACTCATCGGATGTGTGATATCTTAGACTGTAAACATATGGAAAGCCAGAATTCCAACTAAAAAAAGACAAAAACATGCTAAGGACAAAAGATATCGTCATTCTTTACAGAAAATAGTGAAAATGCACTGTCTTATAACTGTATAACCTCATTTTTCTACCGTTATGTTGACAAATAGTGTTAGTACTACTACGTATTATAAAGGAACTTGTTTAGAAGTGTTCTTATTCGTTATTAGTTATAAAAATACTTCGGAAATGAACAAAATGTCGTTTTTCAAACTTCCCCATCACTACACAGTGATGACAGTTTCCGCCTGTGTAAAGAATAGCATTAAATTGCGTTCCTTAACATGTTTTCATGTTTTCTGCTCACAGTAAATATATATAATACTGGCTATCCGTATGTTGATGGTCTACTTGTAAGTATGATACACCCGATAGTCGGTTATGAGTTTGTTTCGGTTGCTTGTTGCGTCAAATGCCCGTTGATGGTCTCTACATGGTGTTGTTCTCTCGTGGAACGCAGGTGAGGTACGGAATGGTGATTCTTCGCATCTACTGCGCATGCGCAATCGCGCCTACTCATCATTGGTCGTTGAGCGCGTGCAAGATCAAGTTGATGTCCGTTTCGTAAGCTACAACAAATCGTAAAGTGTTAGTTGTATTATCATAATAATGATGATGGTGATGAAAGCATGAGTGTCGTCGATCTAGATACCTGCCAGGTGCTTTTCTTTCCACTTTCTTCGTATTTTGAGAGTTTTTACGAGTCGATATCTTTTGACAACTTGTTCTACTTCTCTTCTCTTTTTTTCAAACTGGATTGTCAATTAGTCTAGAGGTTATCAAACTTATTTCCACAAAGACGACGTTCAAGCTTTAGCTACATGTAAACAACTTTTGTTTTTCGCAGCAGCGATGAGAGCTGCTTTCGTTCGTGGCAGTGATTCGTAATCGTGAGTGGTTCTCACAACAGTTGCCTTATGAGGATAATGAATCATTGCCAATCATGCTCACTCGGATCGCAACGAACGATAACCGCTTCAGCTGCATGTAAATAACTTTTGTTTTTGCACTAGCATATCAAAATCACAAGTTACACAAACTTATTTTCTGACAGACCACCTTGAAACTGCAACTGCATGTAAACAACTTTTGTTTCTTACTTGAATGTCAACTAGACCAGAGGTTAGCAAACTTAATTTCTCAACAACTTTTGTTTTTGCACTAGCAAATCAACGAAATCAGAAGTTAAATAAATTTACTTTTTGATAGAACACTTTGAACCTGTAACTGCAAGTAAACAAATTTTGTTTTCTTACTAGTGTGAAAAGAAAAGTTCTTTACTTGCAGTCAAAGTTGGTCTGGTTGACATTCTAGTAGGAAAACAAAAGTTGTTGACTTGAAGTTGCCAACTTGATCCGGATCGTGATCGTGATGACTTACTCTGGCTGGCGGCGAGGTCGTTGCGTCGCGGAGTGGCGGCGGCGGCGGCGGCGTTGGGGGCGGGGGCGGCGGCGGAGGAGGCCGTCGGCGAGGTGGCCGCCGCCGAGGCGTCCGGATCGTCGGTGTCGCCGAGGCAGTACTTGCAGCGCATCTTCGTGTCGTCGCCGACGCGCACCGACTGCATGATCACGCAGAGCGTGAGGAAGGAGGCGACGAAGAGCGCCGACGGCACGCTGGCGGCGATCACGAGGTGGCGGCGCGTCGTGCGCAGGTCGAAGCGCGCCAGCACGCGCTCCGAGCTGTTCTGCAACGTACCCAAAAAACAAAACTTGTTTACACGCAGAGCTCAAGCTTTACACTTGCCTACGAGAAAAGAAGTTTGTAAAAACAAAAGTTGTTTACAGGCAGTTAAAGCATGAAAGTAATCTGTGAGAAACTACGTTTGGTAACCTCTGGTCTAGTTGACAATCTAGTAAGAAAACAAAAGTTGTTTACGTCCAGTTAAAGCTTGAAAGTCAACTTTGAAAAAGTAACTTCGGTAATCTCTGATCTAGTTGAGATTCTAGTAAGAAAACAAAAGTTGTTTACATGCAGCCAAAGATTGAAAGTCATCGTTGAGAAAATACGTTTGGTAACCACTGGTCTAGCTGACATTCTAATACAAAAACAAAAGTTGTTTACATGCCGCTAAAGCATAAAAGTCATCTATGAGAAAATACGTTTGGTAACCTCTGGTCTAGTTGACATTCTAGTAAGAAAACAAAAGTTGTTTACATGCAGTTACAGTTTCAAGGTGGTCTATCAGAAAATAAGTTTATGTAACTTGTGATTTAGTTGAGATGCTAGTGCAAAAACAAAAGTTATTTACATACAGCTGAAGCGGTTATCGTTCGTTGCGATCAGAGTGAGAATGATTGGCAAAGATTCATTACCCTCATAAGGCAACTGTTGTGAGAACCAATCACGATTACGATTCACTGCCACGAACGAAAGCAGCTCTCATCGCTGCGGCGAAAACAAAAGTTGTTTACACGCGAAAGCAGATTGGTAACTTCTACTAGTCACTAGTTGGTCGCGAAGTGCAAAGTGCGAAAAGTCGTAGTGGCAGTAGCAGCAAAAAGACCTTATTGTAGAAGCACGGAAAGCGCGACTGCGCAGTCTGGTTGCGGCCGTCGCGGCCGTTGCGCTGCAGGAAGTCGCGGCACTCGCCGCGCAGCGTGTTCACGCAGCCGTCGAGGTTGATGAAGAGCCGCGAGTGGTTGAAGATGGTGAGGCTCGTCTGCGGCGGCGCGAAGCGCTCGGTGGGGTCGAGGAGGCGCTGCCACGCGTCGCGGATGCGCCAGAACTGCGTGAAGTTCATCGCCGGCTGCGGGAAGCTCGCCGCCTCGTAGAGTGTGCCGTTCACGCAATCCGTGCCGCTGGAAGAAACATCGAAAAAATGTCGGTGCACAACCATCCGTTGTTTTTCGCCGCCTACTTTACTACCTTCAAATTAACGTGACACGTGAAAACGGGTTAGAAAGAGATCGCGCGATGATCTTAGAAAGAGTGAGATATAATACTCATAATTGCCGTCGGCCAATTTGGCCAAATGGGTGCGGCTGCGGGAAGCGTGCCGCCTCGTAGAGTGTGCCGTTCACGCAATCCGTGCCACTGGAAGAAACATCGAAAAAATGTCTGTGTACAACCATCCGTTGTTTTTCGCCGCCTACTCCACTGCCTACAAATAAACGGCGACGATCTTTGAGAGATTGGGATACAATATAAAGGGGAGGAGCTACACGGCTATGCCTATAAAACGGCTCGATTACGTGAGGCAAACGGTTGCAGTACTGTAATCAACTACAGCGAGTTGCAATGCGTAAACAAATGTACGTTGTCACCTGTTGCCTACACAATCATCCGTTGTTTTTCGCCGCCTACTCACAAACGTGATACGCTACAACGTGTTAGAGAGAGAGAGAGAGAGAGAGAGAGAGAGCGACGATCTGCACTACTCAACTATTTAAGGTTATGTCAAGTTTGTTGCCGAATGAACGGTAAGAGGCTATTCTAACCTATAACCGGCGTTGAGCAGTGGTGGAATTTTACACAGTAGAAGGGAACGAAGTAGAAAAAGCACTCCGTACGATTGTATCGATCACATCCGCATTGTTTCGACTTGGCCACTTTAATAATTGATGACTTTGTGGGAAGCGGGGAAGGCATTCGAATGCTATTTATAACCTCTTCGATTGCAACTTTGACAGCGTGCGCGAAATAACTCAGTAAACATGGCGACCTTTGGTGTCGTGTATAACCTCACTTTTCCATCGTCGTGTTTGGATTCGTTATTAAAAACGTGTTCGTGAAGTGTTCTTATTTAGAAAAACACTTCGAAAACGAACCAAATTCAACGTCAAGCGTATGTGTTAGCATGTTTTCGTGTTTTTCACTCACAGTAAGTAGTGTCCATATGTTTGTTGGTCAAAGGGTGGAAAGTATCGATTCGCCGTCCACGTGTGTCGCTTCCGCCCCGCTCCAATTGCATTTTTAATGAGCACTTGCTTCTAATTACGATCGCATCGACAATGCGTCAAGCGTATTCATTCTGGCCTTAAACCATAAACATCTGATCTCCGATATTTCCACCCTCTTTTCGAGAAAATTCGATTTGCAGCTCGAAACATCATTTATTCTTCGATATCTCGAATGAATCTTAAATTGATTTCGTACTATCTCATATTTCCAAGAAGTTATTTCGAAGTTAATTAGAAGATGATTCCATTGCGCAAGTTTGTTGGCGCATAACAACAAGCTCAAAGCTTCGTGTTGGGCATGCTTTTGAGTAGAGCTTCAGAAGTGGGATCGATAATTCTCATGGCAAGAGTATTTTGACCACCTGTTTAGAAGCCGTTTCGATCGGATCTGTTGATAATTCTGTGCAGCTAAGCGAACGTCATTTCGTTCATTTTCTAGTCAACGAATAAGTGAATTGTTGAATTTCAAACTCGTGTGCATGTATTAGATGCTAGATAAACAATCACTTTGTTGCAATTTAAAAAAAAAGTAGAAAATGTTGTGCGATAGAAATTTCAAGATAAAAATATGCAACTTTAGTGGTTTCATAACATGGAATTGTTTTTTTGTTGTTTTTGAATGGAAATTGTATACAGGGTAATCGGAAAGAAATTTAAAGAAAGATGTTTTTGGTTAAGTAATTTTCGGTTTGCGAAACGTCAAAACCAAACCTAATTCAAAGTATAATTATCGTTATGGTTGAGTTGTTTAATGGATGCTATGCACTTCTCATTTCTATACAGGGTCATCGGAAAGGCAAGAAGGTTATTGAGGGGGAAAGAAAAAAAAACAATATACAAGGTAATCGGTAATGAAAGAAGGTTTTTAAGATCAAAAATCAGTGGAAAAGGTTCTTGTCGATGTTGTACTTTTTATACAGGGGCATCAGAAAGGGTGTTAAGAAACGCAACTTATCGTGGAGGCGTTCTATTTATACAGGGTCATCGAAAAAGAAAGAAGGTTTTAAAGGTAAAAAATCAGTGGAAAAGTGTGGCGCGAGCGATACTGTTATTGAAAGTGCTCTATTTATACAGGGTCATCGGAAAGGCAAGAAGGTTATTGAGAAAAACAAATCAATGCAATCAGGGTGTTAAGAAATGCATCTTCTCGTGGAGTCTTTCTTTATATACAGGGTCATCGGAAATTTAAAAAAGGTTTTGAGGAGGAAACACCAGTGCAATCAGGGTGTCGGAAAAAAGAAAATGTTGTTGAGACCAAAAAAGCAGTGCAGAAAGGTTGTTGTCGGTATTGAATTTTTTTTTTCATGCGCATCGGAATGGGTGTTACGAAATGCACCTTATCGTAGATACATTCTATTTATACAGGGTCATCGGAAAGTAAAGAAGGTTTGTTAAGGTCAAAAATCAGTGGAAAAGTGCTGCGCGATGCTGTTATTGAAAGTGTTCCCATTTATACAGGGGCATCGGAAAGGGTGTTAAGAAACGCACCTTTTCGTGGAGGCATACTATTTATACAGGGTCATCGGAAATACAACAGGATTTTGAGGGGGGAAAAACCAGTGCAACCCGCGTGTCAAGAAACGCACCTTATCTTGGACGCGTTCGTTTTTACACAGGGTCATCGAAAATAAAATAAGATTTTGAATGTCAAATATCAGTGGAAAAGTGTGGCGCGATACTGTTATTGAAAGTGCTCTATTTATACAGGGGCATCGGAAAGGAAAGAAGGTTATTGAGAAAAACAAAACAATGCAATCAGGGTGTTAAGAAACGCATCTTCTCGTGGAGGCTTTCTTTATATACAGGGTCTTCAGAAATTTAAAAAAGATTTTGAGGAGGAAAAACCAGTGCAAACAGGGTGTTAAGATATGCATCTTTTCGTAGAGGCATTCTTTATATAGAGGAGCATCGGAAAAAAGAAAATGCTGTTGAGACCAAAAAAAGCAGTGCAGAAAGGTTATTGTCGATGCTGTATTGAATTTTTTTTTCATGGGCATCGGAAAGGGTGTTACGAAACGCACATTATCGTAGAGGCATTCTATTTATACAGGGTCATCGGAAAGTAAAGAAGGTTTTTTTTAAGGTAAAAAATCAGTGGAAAAGTGTTGCGCGATGCTGTTATTGAAAGTGTTCCCATTTATACAGGGGCATCGGAAAGGGTGGGAAGAAAGGCACCTTTTCAGGGAGGCATGCTATTTATACAAGGTCATC
>JAODFX010036792.1:0-10468 GCA_027580035.1 Dorylogaster longipes | reverse complement strand
TAATAAATTCCCCATTTTTTTTAAATAATTAATTCGTGATTGGAATTGATGATTGACCTTTACATTTTGGTCGAGTTTTGGGAATATGGGAGAAAGATATCGGCAGGGGCAACCAGCAAACTTTTGAAAGTCGTCGATGAGCGAAAAAAAAAAGCCTAAGAACTTGTGCTCTGCAACCATCGAACTGTTTGCAGCGTCGTGCGATCTTGACAATATTCTAATATCTAGCAAACGCTGACGTGCGCACGTATATAAATCACGACGTCGTGCCGCGAAGCGTGCGCTGTTTACCAACATTTAACATTTTGCCGCTCGGCGCAGATTTATTTTCTATCCATACATGCATTTTTCATTCGTGCACCAAGCCGAAATAGCGTCACGCGCAGCGTCGCAGCGCTATCAAATTCATTCCAATAAAACCGCGTTCGAATAAAACATTTTTTTTGTGTGCTCGCTGCCGCCGCCCGCACAGCATAAACTTGCGGGGCTTCAAACGCGCTGGGATAAGCGCATAAGCGGCGTCATTCGGTCGGACGTCACATGTGTGTGTAAGAGTGAGAGAGAGAGAAAGAGTATGTGTGGTCGTCGAGTGTGGGCTGATGGCCAAATCGCATTTGCTGCATGCTCGCCCGTTCGGAAATAATCCTCCACCCGTCTTTGAACGCTCCCCATATTTCCAAACCGCGGCGGCAGGTACATCAAATCAAAGCCAGCTTTAACCGGCTTAACGCCCTCCACCCCCCCTTGCCCGCACACCACCTGGCACAGGCAGGAAAGTCCATCGGATACCAGCAACTTTTAAGCCATCGACCAAAGTTAATCCACGATTGCGTCACGAGAGCGCAACTTGGAGAAGAGCGTGAGCGGACAAGTGAAAAAGGTTAACGAACAATGCGCAACGGAAATTTTTCTCCAGCACACGCTGCCTGCAACAAATTGTTTTTAAATAGAGGCGATTAATTAGAGAACCAGTGCAGTCCACCAGCAAGCAACGCAGCGCAACGCGCATCGCGATATCCGCAGCAAATAGAAGACAATGCAAAACACGGCGCAAGGAATGCTAATTTACTATCTGCGTTTTTGCTCCGTTTGGCGGAATGCGCGTCCGATAAAAACCCAAACGAACCGAATTAACGCACAACGAGGAAAAACGTATGTCGGCGCGCGATGAATGCATCCGGGGCGCACTCAATTCCGCATTTCAGCGTGCAAACAATTTGCTGCCCAATACCGGAGAAAACATTCCGTGAAACATGCATTTCCGTAAACCAGTTTCGTTCCCCGATAGCGCAGATGAATAGTTGATAAAGAAGAGAGTGGCGACTAGAGTAAAGCGCAAAACCTGCAGAAATCTACAAATCAATGGAATGCATAAACTATGAATCGAAATGCTGCCTGCGACAGATGAAGATAGAGGGCGCGCACATCGCTTGCACAAGTTTTCGTATCGTTCCAAACGTTCCAAACTCGACGTTGCATATACATTGTGGTATTTTCTGTTCGCGTAAACCGAAAGTAATCAAACGCAGCACATCGTGCTAGTAGTAAAACATAACCTCCCCGTTGGATGAGCGCACACCAACTTTGTAAGACTCAATCACTCGTCCCGCAAGGGGGCGCTACCAAAACTGTGTCCAACAATGTGTCGACGGTGTTCGTTGGTTGCCACCAGCAATTGCCAGCATCCGGCGTGCGTTCGAAATAAAAGAACGAGTCTAAACGAGAGAGCGACGTCGTATAATCCCCGCAAAAACACAGCGCTGCATTTCGCATTTCCGCGTCGCGCACAATTTCTGCTGTCGCTTTCAATGTCAACGCAATTAAGCACTTTCACGTCGCGTTTAATTTCGCCGACGCGGGTTTTTTTGTCACGCAACTAGCAACCAGTTTTATGCCTTCCGTTCAGAACTGCAAGAGAAGAGAGAGAAGATGAGAAGGTGTTTTTGTCGCGCACCTAATTGAAAATCGCTTACGGTAGTGCTCGTGGCCATTACTCACCTGGAAAGCGTAATTAGCAGGGCAATTAGCTGAAATCGGAAAAACGTGCGCACCAAATAGCCACACGACGCACCAGATTTGCTCGCGAGATTAATCAATGCAGTTTCTTTCGCGCAGCATCCTTCGCATTCCCCACGTGGAGCAAAAAACCTCATGCCGGCTGTTCACTCCCACTCGCCTGGTTCATCAAAAATACGAAAAATTACAGCTGCAACGCACCAGTATGAAAAGAATGAAAAATTGCACAATATGTGGGAGTTCTTGGGAAATTGTCCGTTTATACAAATACACAGCAATACAAAACATAAAGTATGGCATTGAATAAACGTGCTTGTACCTTGGACCCTCGTGCGAGTGCTCTCGTCATGTCTCGACTGCTCTCGCGATGTCCCTCTCGAGACTTTCTCAAGCATAGCATCACATTTTCCGACGCTGCTGCACGCGATAAAACAACCGCGCCGCGAGCGCCAAGATCAACAGCGGCGGCGCTGCCAACAAACTAACTCACGAAACCGTTGGCAAGAAGCGGCGTCCATCGCAAATTGCATGCAAATTTCGCGCGTTTCGCGCCGCCCCCCGGATAATTAACAAACTTAACAGCGGGAATAAACGCTCGCACGCATTGCAAGTTCGTACAATCTCGCACGATTTCGCACGCAATTTTCCAGCGCGTGGTTCCACACTGCGCATTTCGTCGAAGAGATGAAGTGATTAGCAACGCCAGCCGCGGAAAGCAAGCGCGCTTACATGGTTGCAAAATGAATTGTGGAGAGATGCGCAGCGATGGTTGGAATTCTTGGCAATGAAGCGGCGGGACGACTACCTTACTCGTGCGGCTCGTTGGCCTGTCCGGGAAGTCATCGGAGACTCCGTGGACCTGTGCGCTTGCCAAGATGTCTTTCTCGCGCTCCCTCTCTGCAGAGAGGCGATTTCGCCTCGGTGGAATGCGTATGTCAATTGCGGCCGATGGTGTGCCACCCGCAACGATCGTGACGCTTATTATTGCGCTCCGCGGCGAGGGCACAATCACGACCGCCTGCTACGCCACAAAATGAAACGAAACGAACGATCCAAGAGAGCATCCAACGCGCTCATCTTCATCTCGATCGTCCATTACACGCTATTGAAGGTTGCGCGAGCGCTGCAGTGAAAACTGGCGGCGCGACCAAATCACCTGCTTTCCGACTCTTGCCTAAGTGGCAACTTTCCTCCAACTTGACTACTGCAGAGGGCAAGCAAATCTAGTATCGCCGCAGTTAACCATCCATCTACCCACTAGTGTTACCTCGTCTTCGTCTTGGTTTTGCGTAAATACACCTGGTCTTGTGCAAGAGTCTTACAATTACCTATAAGCTAATTATTAAAACTCATTAAATACGGTAATTTCGATCTTAGAATAGCATAACAGAGTTGCTGCATGAGTTCAAAATTACAAAAAACTCTATTGTATCTATTAATGACATTTTTCATTTAATAAAAAAATACGAAATCGTCTCAAGAGTCTTGCAGGATCAGCTTTGGTCTTGGTCTTAATCTGGCACTAGCTACCTAAACATCCAAGATCTTCTTCTACACAATAAGCATTCGAAAGAGGTGGAGACATCTGTTGTGTGGTAAGACGACCTCTACTCAAACACCAGTTTTTGAAAAATCAGTTTCCGTTCGTCGAACGAGGAGAAATTCAACTTTTCCTGTGACCTAGTCTCCGCTCGCAATGCGTAAAACTAGTTAAAAGTTGCGAAGCGTAATAGCGATATCGATAAATTAGCCACACTCGCCGCCTCCTGCTGCTCCACCTCCTCCAGTTATCTCCGCGACGCCGCCAACGTCTATTTGCGATTCTAATTGAAACGTTGGAGCAGCGAAGAGTTCGTTTCCCCGTTGCGGAACTCGTCGCTTCGCACGGCGTTCCCCGTTCGCGCAGATCGAGAGACGACCGGCTGGCTTCGATATTAATATGCGTCGCATCTCCGCTTGCGTGCTCCTCGCGACTATCGGAAGATCACGGGACGTATTCGACGCGTCGCCGCCGCCGCCGCCGCCACCATCGCATTTGCCCAGAGCGGCGACTAACAGTAACCGGCGCGCGTGTGATAGCGAGCTGCTTCTTATTTATTTCGTTGTAAGGTTAGAAGTCGGCGGCGGCGGCGGCGCTGGAAAGCGAACAAGAGCGAGAGAGATATGACGGTGTCGATAACGCCAGGCCACACAGTTACGAACGCTGAGCGCTCTTCGTAACTGTAACTACTGCTGCTGCTCTTCCACTCGCTCTCTCGGATGTGCACGCGGCGCACAAAAACACTGAATCGCTAGATAATGAAAGACGAAATTGATGCATCGAAGAAGGCAGCACGCAGCGTGCGCGATGATCGATGACCTCCCCACAAAAGCGGAATATTGATTTCGTTCGATTTCTGCACGACGAACGGTAAAGCCCACGCCCAGAGATCACGCTGCTCTTCGAACGCGCACGATTCATCAAAATCGCTTTGTTTAATCGGCGCTCTGTTGACGGATTACGTAAAGACGCTTACGAAATGGACTCTCGCGAGGAATGCACTTTCACTCTCCTCTTAACGACGTGAGAAACTAATTTCAAAGTGCTGCCAAAGTTTATGCGCCGTCATGCTTTAGAGAGCAGTTGGAAACTCACCGTTTTTCTTCGCCTTCTTCAAGGTGGACGGCGCCCGGATGATCGTCGGCTTCACGTTGTAGGTGATGCTGCGCTTGTGCACCAAGGAGGACTTTCTGCGGCGCACCTGCCGCCGCCGTGGGACGGGCGACCGCCCCGGAGGCACGTACGGAGGCCGGTGGCGACTATGGGACGTGGAGGAGCTGTAGTCGCTGCCCACCGATACATCGCCACCATCGTCGTCGGAGACGAGACAGTCGAGGTCGTCGGGCAGGCTTTCGTAGAGACCTTCGTCACTATCGAGTGGGGGCGGCGGAAGGGGTGGTGGCGGCGGCAAGGCACTAAAATGCCGAACCTCACGGAGCTGCACCTTGAAGGACTGCTTGCGCTTGACGGAGGCGAGCTTCGCCGACGCGGCTTTGCGCTTCTCGGGTGGGACAAAGATCATTGGGTCGAGCTTAAGTGATTTGAGGCAGCGAGGTGGTCGGCTGACGACCACCTGGTACATATCGTTCCGCGCACTGCTTCCTCTTCCTCCCGACTTCCGCCTGCGACTACCACTGCTTCGCAAAGCAGCTGGGGTGGCAACAGCGGTGACACCGCTTGTCCTCTTGAAATAGCCATCACGGCTAACGCTGAGCTTCGGCTTGGGTTTCTTTCGCCGAAAGAATCCTCCACCGCCCGCGCCAGACACAAAACTCTCATCCGACAGCTTGGGGATCGAGATGCTAAAGGAGAAGCCTGAATCCTTGCTGGAGAAGAGGCCCGTCGAGGCCGTCGTCGCATTGCTTGTCGAGGAGAGGGTTCGGCCGACAGGTGGTGCCGGCCGCTTCTGCAGACGATTGCTAACGAGCGGATCATCACGCAGGTCCTTCAGCGCACTGTCCAGAGAGTTGTGGGCACCACCCCCGCAACCGCTGGCGGCCGTCGCCGATGAGGTGCCACGTGGCATCTCCAGGCTTCGTGGTGCCATCGCTAGCGGTGCGTCCATCCAAACGCGCCCCAGGCTAATCGACAGCGAACACAACTCCTCGGTACCAGAGTCCGTAGGAGGCATGAGGGGTAGTGGTGCGGGGGCCAGAGGCAGTGGAGGGTGCTTCCGTCGGATCAGCAGTGGAGACTTCTTCACGTCGGCTGAGTCGCCCCACGGAAACATCTCCACCGCCGAGTCGTTGCTCTCCTTGCGCTGCAGTGGAGGCGGAGGATCTCCTGTGGTGATCATCGTGCGCGTGGTCTTCCTGCGCACCACCGGCGACGAGCTCAGCTGGCGAATAACGGGTGGGGGTGGCAGAGGCGGCGGCGGCGTCTCATCCGAAGCGGGCACGTAGATGACGGTACGCTCTGCCCCCTTGGCGCTGATCACACTACCACCACCTGTAGAGTCTTCCCGACGAATGCCCTTCAGCCATTGCCCGTAGGCAATCACACTCTGGCCAGGCCCCTCGCGACCTGCAGTCGTCTCCTTCCGCGATGATGGCGACTTCTTCAGCGGCCGATGTTGCTGCTGCTGTTCAGCGCCGATCTCCACCTGCGTGCTGCAGTCGACCTTGCCGCTGCCCACATCGCTGGGCACCGCTTCGTCGCCGGTCTGCGTCGCCGCCTCCAGCCGGTGCTTCTTCTTGCCGCGGTCCAGGTAGCTCTTGCGGATCGAGATGCGCTTGAACGAGTCGCTGCGTTTGAACGACGACTCCTTCTCCTTCTTCTTGCGGCCGGCGCCGACGAGCCGGCGCAGGTTCTCGAACGTGATCGGCCGCATCGTCAGCAGGAGGCGGTGGTGCTGCTCAGGAGGCTCGAGGCCATCGATGGCGGCGGCGCGCGCCCTGCCGCACGTTTATGCCGCACCTAGAGCGACGTTATTCGGATAAGCGAGCGCTGGTTTACGGCCGCGATCGCGTCCTTTTATGGATTCTGGTCAATCTGCATGTTAAAAGCCTTTCGCGTCGCTCAAATAAAACTGGGCGCAGTTACGCGTTCGCTGCTGCTCGGCGTATTATTAAGCACGTATCGTTGTCCCCGACATAAACTGCGACGTTGACCTTAGCTTACATTTGAATTTAACCTCATACCTCTTGATTCATCAAACCCAAAAGCTGTATTCAATGATTTTGTCAAGTGGTATGCGGATAGATCGCAATAAACAGAGAAAATCCGAATGCATGTCAACTTCGTACTTTATCTTTGGGACAGTAAATGTCACAATCTTCGTCATGCTAAGGTATTCGCAATAGAAAGTCGGATATAGAATAAGGCAAAATCCCATCCTGTAATATTTCTGTAATATAAATTCAAATTTATTCATCATGTGAAAATTGGGACTGTCCCAATTGTAGCTTAACGTCTGAACGAATTATTGCTATAACAATTTGCTGCTTGCATCACAAATACGATTCGATATGAAAAGAAACTTTAGAGGTAGTTCCGTGAGATGTCTCCACATACTACAGAAATTGAAGATAAGTACAATTTATAACCTGTTGCTTAATTTATGAGATTTTCCAGCGAAACGACAACTACTGGGTTAGTAAGGAATACTGGAACATTTACCTTATAGATAGCACGAGTTTTTATGAAAAACCAATTTTAATTGTTTCCCTTGTTCCTCCTAATCGATTTAATTCAAAAATCGGGTGTTACTTGGAAGCTTAAATGAAGATCTACAATACTATGGCGGTCATTTTAATAATTAATTGGATGTAAACTGGAAAATATATCAAGTGTATCTCCTAATCGAACAACTTGTCATTGGAACAATATTATAGAAAACAGATTTTGTAGCATTGTATCTAATCAGCTTTCTATTCTTTTAATTAAGGCGCTAGGTGGGAAATTGTAAGAAGAATGATTGCTGATTTGTGTACCAGTTATTTCTCTTGCACCAAAAATACACTTCCATGAACGAAGTTCTTGAGCAATACCGTGAATGAGAAAAAAACATGTCGAATGTAATTACGGTACAACAAATTGCGGCAAGTGTGGTAGCATTACGTAATAATAATAATGTAAGAAGCGCAGGTGCAAGGCGCGCAATGAAACGAAATCGAAAAAGCGCGATGGGCGCAGCGCGAGGCGAGTGCGCATGTGCTCTTTAACCCCGAATCTCCGGAGCGCGCTCGCTGCACGCATGCGCAGCAGCTCACACGCTCTCGGCGAGAGATGCTGATGCTGCGCTGCGCGCTCGCTATAAATAGATACCATCGGCATCGCCGGACGAGGGAGACGCTCCTGGCGGACCTCTGACACCTCTGAACTTTGCTTTGTTTATACGACCGCTCCTCGCCACCTCGGCGTGCGCGCAAGATCGCCGGGCCACGAGCGTGGAAAATCAAATATTTAATGCCGTTCGTTCGTTCGTTCGCTCGCTCGCACGCCTTTTGATTTAGGTGCGCGTTTTGTTTGCGCGATGCAAATTTCCGCAATGTTGCGCGAGCGCATTCTCCCTCTCTCCCTCCATCTGTGAGAGTGTGAGAGAGCGCGAGTTCAGCGTGAAATAAGCGAATGAATCAGTGGATGCGCATTTACTTAGCCAACCGCGGTCAGGCGTGCGCAATTTACGCTCGAATCGCAACAACGACGAGCGTCGTAGGAACTCGTAATCGCGTCCGTAAAATATGCACCTATTTGCACACCAAAAGATGCCCGCGACGCCGCGGATCAATTCGTCGTCTTCCTGTTGGTCTCACACCTCTCCGATAATGCTGCGCGTAATTGATTGCGCGTTAGTTCGCTTTTCAGATTGCCATCTCGGCCATCATCATCGTCAACGTCGTTGGAGCAGGAGGAAAAGAAGAATGACGAAAAACTATACCACCATACTTCTCGCTTCCTCGGCGCGAGTAACGCACGAAGATGATTGATTATCAGCAGTATGTGATGCATTGCGTTCACTTAGCGGTACGTTACTGAAATATCACCAGTCGGAACGCTTTCCAGAATCACTTCTTCATGCATAAAACTAAGAAAATTCGCCATGTTGACTGAATACATTTACTTCCGCCAAACTTTATCTGGCTGCTTTCATCTGTAAATTGCCATGGATGTAGTTTCTTGATCTTTACAATGTTTTTATTATAAAATTCTGCCTTCACTAATCTTTGAAAACCTTCATTAAGAAAACTCATAATTCGATATCAAAACTAGAGTTTTTTTGGGTATTTTACGAAACTTACGATCTTACAAGATCTACAATTAAACTTTTATTAAAATATACTTAAAAGACTTTTGATATCGAATCCAAAAATTAATTGTTCCAATCAATAGTTATTCGCCTAAAGGAATTAAATTTAAATATGTATTTTACAGCCTACATCAATTAATTATTAAAATGGCTTTCAAATCAAACCAAAGTCAATTAAATTGATCATCTTTCGAAGCCATACAAAGAAAACGGTAAACATTGGCTTCGCATAAAAACTACAGCGCTAACTGCCTGCTGTTACTGCATAACTCATTCACCACGGAACGGTGAATAGTAAATGAAATAATCAAAAAGTACTGCAAGAAATAATAGGTATGGGGAAACAAATAATTAGAAGTAACGAAGACAGAGATGAAACAGAGAACAGCAAAGAATTTAGAATTCTTAGTTCTTACAGCATGAAAGCATACCAGAAACACATTGCAAAGAAAAATTAGCTCCAAACGTCTTCGAACTTGAGAAATGTTAGCCGTAATTCAGTGAATAGCATGGCACTTTTTTTCTAGACACGTGCAGCATAAGATAGAAATTTATTTTATGGTACCACCATGCAGCAAAGATGTGGTACATCGCGAATTTTGCCTTATTTTCTGCTTTTCAAGCTTTGCTTGAGGGCCCCCTTCACACCCCTGGGCCTCGGGAAATATACCTCTCCCCGCCCCCACCCGTTATTACTTCCATATGTACTTTGACGAATACATTCGTAACGTTGCAGCGTGCTGTTACAGTTTGCAAAGAGTTGTTAGACTGGCGCAACAAGCTCGCGCAATCGCGCTGAAGTTGGGCAAACCGCAGCAAGATCGCAGGTCTGCGCGAATCGCTCGCGCCGCGAAATAACTTAATTAACTCCTAATGGTGCGCGCGCCGCCGACCGGCAAACTCCAACCGGCCAGCAAGACAACCGAACATTTCATATTGCGGCGCAGCGTCGCGCAACTTTGGCCTGTTCGTTGTTCGACGTCGCGCTTCCCAATACAGTGAGACACCGCTTGACGCTCCTTCGTTTAGCTTTTATTTCAACCCGGGGATTCACATAAATTGCTCGCAGCACTACGGGGATTGTGCGCAGTAAATGTCGAAGACGTCGTGGAAGTAGTGCCAGACAGAAACAGCTGTTAGACTTTCTAACGATGAGCTCGTGGAAATCACTGAGCAAGAAAAACACCAAAATATTGATAGTAGGGATTTCGAAGTACTTTCAATGGCGTTTGTAAATAAGAGTGTGACCACTATAACTAAAATTATGTAACAATTCGCAAACTACATTGGATGCCTTCTTAATAAAAAAGCAGAAATTTGGAAAAACAGAAGAAACTGAATGATCCGACTGACTTAAATTTTGTTTCGATGTAAATGAATTTATGAGTTTCTCCAAAACTGTACGAGATTCGAAAATTCTATTTTCATGTTCGTGTTCAGCGGATCCAATTCAAAATCAGTGAAAATTGTTAAAGAAACAGTAGGTTTTATTTTTATTTACAGTAGCCAAAATCACTGCCAATGCATTCAAATTTTCCCTACGGTTTTCTTAAAAACCCTACGTCCTACAAAAATTCTCATTCTATGTTCATGTACTGCAGTATTATATGCATGTTAACATAGCCTCGTTGAAGGGAACGTAGCGCCCAGTGGTCAGCGAGCTC
>JAODFX010036682.1:0-10470 GCA_027580035.1 Dorylogaster longipes | reverse complement strand
GCCCAGCGAGCTAGTGCTGCATGTGTGTATGCTAATACCCCCATTACATTCCGTGCTATATCGGAGAGTTTATTAGTTCGGACAGTATGCGCGTGCGTGTGTGTGTGTGCGCGAGTCCAGGGTCTCGAGGTGAGAACCGATTATACACCCACGAGGAGCGTATGCTAAACGACGAACGGCGCTGCGGCGAAATGCGCGATGCGCGAGATAGCAGCGGACAACAGCGCTTCGATTCGCGAAGGAGAGCACACGAGTGAGTGGAGGAGTCGTTGCATTGCGGGCCGAAGCGAGCTGAATAACACCCCAGGCATTAGCCGGCGACTCCGCAACATGCGCCGGCTGCGATCAGCCGCACGCACCGCTCGTGCCTGAAACCGTTGCGCTGCCACTGGCGTAATTACAATCGCTCGATGCGAGATAATTGTATAAAATTATGCTTAAACATTAAGAGCGCCCGCGCGGCTAGGACGCTGCTCTCCGCTCGCCACCACTCTAGGTGCACATCCAGCGGCGACCACAAATAATTATATCGAACAGATTTGAGAGTGTAATTATAGCCTGCGCTCGGTAACGATTTTCCTACAATGCGCGACGACGGCACCGGCGCACACGAACGCGCGCGACTTTAATCAGCCGCCCAAGTAATTAATGATATGGACAAAAAATCATCATCATACCGACGAGGTAAACTATTCGCCAGCGAGCCAGCGTCCGCGCGTCTGCTTGTTTTACTCCTTGCCTGCGCCAGCGCACGTAGCTTGCAAATTACCCCCGCAACGATTTTATCCGCGATCATTAAGATTATTAAGGGCGGCGCGGCCAGTCAATCAGGTATTGTTCGCTATGATGTATCGTGGTGCCCAAGACGGTTTGTTTACATGCCAGCGCCTCTCAAACGAATGCGTTTTTCTCCTAGATATCTTCATAAGGAAGCCCGCGATGCGATGCGTGTCGAAAGTTAATTACAAACCGCATTTCCTGCATTTTCGCTGCATTGACTAGATATGATAATGTCGTATAGAAAGTGAATTAATAGGTAATTTGATACGTTCTGTTGTGACGACTGGTGCTCATTGCGTGCGCATTGCGCATTGCCGTTACGGTGCTAATTAGATGAAATCGAATCGTCGTGGCAATACAGAAGAGCTGATTGGAGTTGTTAGATGAGCACAGAGTAAGGTTAGGGATACGATATTAAATAGAAAGTATCGATACTGTACTCATGAGTAGTATCCAAATAAAAGTATCGTATTCGTAAAAATATCGAAGCAAAAATACGGATACTTAGGATTATTGTAGAAAAAGCATAGTAATAAAGTTTAAATTTCTTTAGTTAGTTCAGTTTCTTTAGATATTTATTCATATTTGATGTAGTTTTGACGTTTTTCGATTTTGAAACAAATCGTTTAGTTGTTTTTATTTTTCTTAATAAAACAACACATCTACTAGGCGGCATTCTTCTAATGAGTCAAACATGGATGAAACGAACGATTTCAAAACATTTATTGTTTTTACGAATATTATAGATGAAGTTTCCGTAAACTAAGCCGTAAAGTAAACAATTTCATAAGATTTATTTGTTCGATACCTGTCAAAAAGTACTCATAAAGTAAATGTACCGAATACATAGTAACGAGTACAAAAGTATATCGAAAGTAAACGTACTTGATACCATAAAGTATCAATACTTTTTCGTGTCCCTATGGAAGGTAAACCAGCGCGCATCGAAGAAATAAAATCCAGTGTATTAAAGCACAACGAAAATCGTCGCAACGTGAGAAATCCGAGTCGTAAACTCGCTAGATAATAAGCTCATCATGTCGACGGAGTCGCCGTCTTCGAACGTAATGATAATCATTAACAGCTTCGCACACACACACATGCACACACCTGGTCCAAATCGAACAAGACGCGATTGAAAGTCGTCGGCAGTGACGAATGTAAATACACAGCGCGAATCCGGTTCGGGACGAGGAACGCGTCTCACGCCGAGCGAACCGAGCGTTGAAACAATAACGTTTTGTGTAGGCGCTTCGACGTCGTGCACGACTTCCTCGTCGTCGTCGTCATCGTCGTCGCTGGCATATCCACTAACCTCTTCGGCAAATATCGGCCGTTCCGTTATTATTGCGCGCCGCGCGCTCTCGTGGCTCTTATTTCGTGCGCATTACGATGATGATGAATCGAGTGTTGATATAATAAGCGGCGAGTGCGGCGAGCGCCGCAATCGGAGCCGCAATCGGAGCAGCCCAGTCAGTGTCTGCCGGTCGGGGCTCTCCGAGACTGCTTAGCACCACGACCGCGCCGCCGTCGCCGCCACACGAAATGAGATAATTACGGCGTGGTCATTTAATTGCGCCGAAAATTAGTCGGTAATAACCGACCGTGGCGCAAGCGTCGGTTTCGGAATGACGCACGCGTTTCGTCGCCGGCTAAATAGATCGGCGAAATGCGTCCGAGGGCGCACCCAGGTAACTTCTTCCACCCAGTAATTAGGCACCGCAATTATTGTCTTATAGGAACGAACGCGCTGGTGCGCTCTCTGATCTTCAGCGCTCGAGTTTGTTTAGTATACAATGTGTAAACTCAACGACACTGCAATACAAGATCAAAGGATGCACGCCTAATCAGAATAGACTTCTGCTTGAGAACACAAAATCAATCGCAATCTTTGTGAAATATGTTTAAGAAGTATGTCAAATACATATACAAAATACTAAACTATTAAGTATTTTAGATACAGATGCAAAATCCATTCCAAAATTGTATTTGAAATTCGAAATGTAAAAATACATTTTTTAAATAAAATATAAAATACAAAATTCGTATTCTTTCAAATGTTTAACATTTTGCCGGCAATGAGTATTTAACATCTCAAGTGTGGTTCTTCTCTAAACAGTATATTTTCTAAATACATATAAGCATGTTTAACGGAAATGGTTCGAAACATCATAGTTTTCAATAGTAGAATTTTGCAATTTTTGGCTCTTTTAACTAATCACTTTGCCGATCACTAAGCTAGATGAGTTGTAAACAAAAAATGAAAGTATGTGACGATAAAGAGATTCCTAAAGCGTGAGAAAGTTGAAGATTTTAATCGAAATAAATTGCAAAGTAATTGAAAGAAAACATCTGGGAATACAATGCATTGCATATAGCACAATGAACTCCTTGGAAATTTATAAATGTTGTTTACCTTTTATGTTCTATTGATGGGTTCAAGTTCGAAAATTTCCATTTCTATTCTACTTCTCTACTTCTGTATAGCTCTAAAATGGCATGAGTTAAACTATCAGTTCAACAGACTTTCCAGTTCTACTTTTCGATGATTTATCCGAATCCTAGCTTCGAATATCAATTCAAAAAAATTTGGACGGACCCTGATTATTTTGAGAAAGGTAGGAGGCACATCGCGGAATACAATGCTTGATCCTCTTTTGATACTCTAACCATATCAAACCAAGAATCCATTCGAGTTACAGAAAGAGCGAGAGACAGACAGACGGAATTCGTTGAAAAGATGGAAGCTCCTACTTGAGGATCGAAATCAATCGCAATCGAGTTAGTCGTTCCTCCTACGCTTTGTTTGAACACATTCCCAATCCAATGATAATTAGGTAATGTAAATGCGCGATTCTGCCAAGCCCAAAAATCGAAGAAGAATGTCCGTTAATTCACCGTTTGTTGGTGTATCGTCGCGCGCTGACAACGGCATTTTAAACCTCTCACCTCGTTCGCAGTCTGTTAATTGAATACGAAATTATGAAAAACGCATAAAAATTCCAGCGCCGAAATGTTCGACGCGTTTATTAATTGTGAATAAACATGCGAAGAGTGCGGCTCGATCGAAATAAATGAAATGCGAATTTCGTCGAACGTCGTATTTCATCACCGACGTGCGCCCCGAATTTGAATATAAATTCGAGCCAGATTAGGCACGCAAGCGATGACAAATTTATACGACCGTAAACCTGGCGCGCTGTCACAATATTCACAATGCGCCGATCGCGCAATGCTCTCCGCTCGCGAACGCGTTGCGCAAAACGCGGCGTCATGTTTATGCATGCGAATTAATTAGCGACAAGAGCAGACATACACACGCCGGACGCGAGAAATGACTTAGTTCACGACATCCAGCTGGGCCCCGTCTCTTTATTTTGGTTTATGCCATTTCAGCGCAATCGCAGCGAATCGCCGTTTTGCAGAACAACGCGCAACAAATGCATCGATTGTGGGCGCTATTTTATTGCACGACGGGAATGAATAATTTATGAAGAAAGACTTGAACGGCTCCATGCTGGAAGTACCTTTCAACACCGATATCGCCAATAATACTTAAAATTAGCAGGACACAAATTATTACCTATCCGCGAAGTAAATGGTTTGACGTTATGAATATGTAAAAATTGTGTTCCGCAAATGTGAGATTCTAACACTTAATGTTCCAATGGTACTGATTTATTGGTGACCATTTCAAATACTTACTTCTTGATGAAAATTGTCTACGGGCAGATAATTAATATTTTCTAATGTAGCACTCGCTTAAATTTAATTTAAAGAAGGGTGCAGGTAAAGCACGCAACACGTTGCATACGAATTACATCGTTTCGCATGTTTTTCCCCCAAGTACTGCTTTCGTCTCGCCGCTTGCGTGGAGCCAGCCGTAATTAATTAGCGAAGTTTCCCCGGATTTAAAAGCTTCCCAAAAGCACTCCGAGCTGCAAACTGAGCGCATGCTGCGAAAAAAAAAGAACCGGAAACTGTTTAACCGCCTATAGAGCATCACAATGACAACGTAATTATTGCAGGAGGGTAATTTCGGGGGAAATTTCCGCGTCGCGCCATAAAAACCAGCTCGAACTTACCACTTGGAAGTCGGCGTCAAATTAATGCGAAGCGACATTGTTTCGTTAATTACAAACGCGTTCGCCAACGGCAAACGCAAATTACGTGTTTGCCGAAAGGCAGGGGAGGAGGGGGAGCTGCCGGTTGCGAGACGTCCTCATCATGCGGTTAATTGCGAATCCGGCTTGATTAATTTTTAATTCGGTGCGAGGATGGCCAGCAGCCAACTGGTGCTCCGCAACTGTTCCGCGTCTAATTCTTGCAGCAGGGCGCACACTCTTGCAGCCCTGCCACGCGAAAGGAAGACGATAATTGCCGACGTGTTTTTTCCACACGAAACCACCGGATAATACGAAGCAAATGAGAGGAGCGCCGCGTTGCGGTGGACGCGTGCTATTAAATTTCGATTCGGAGGGCGCATTTGGGCGCTCATCAACGACGAAAAAGTTTAAATAAATTCCGATTGCCACTCGGATTGCTTTCTGCCTTTGTGGCGCACCTCACTCACTCACTCTCTCTCTCTCTCTCGTTGTTGCAAGGGCTGCAATTAAAATGATTGGCGTTCGACGGGCGCCGCTTTTTTTTTCGGCTGGCGTTTGATCGAAAAAGCGCACGCACGTTATGCAAAAACCATTAGGGTTATTAAAAAGAAGCAACAGCAACAACATCGCCACACGAAGGCATCGAGCGAGCGAGCGAGCGATCCATCTGTCTGTCTGTCTATTCGCGCGTCGTCTCGCTCTTCGGATCGCCGTAAAATATTCGCGAGTTTTACGCGCGCGCCATAAAACCGCTTGCGACAGAGCGCGATGAGCACTTGTGTGCATTACCGACGCAATTTGCAAATGGATTTAAACTCACTCAAAGTGTACTTGAATATTCCTGCCAACATTTGATAAACACTGCGCAATGACGACAAACCTTCCGCAGAGCGTCGCCATTTCGCGTTGCACAATTTCAAGTGCGAATGATTACGGAGAAATAAATGGTGTGTTCGTAGGTGCGCAAAGCAGTAACACATTTCGGTTTCAGCCTGACTATAATAATATGAGAATCTGGTTTTCCTACAGCCAAATTATTTCCGCAATTCATATTTATTTGCAACATTGTCATCGTATGATATCCATCATGAAATATTCATAAGTTCTTTCATTTGTTTTAAATTATTCAAAAGTTGTCCTGTGAGCTTAGGAACTAAACTGCAAAATCATGGGAATGTGACAATTACTAGTATGCATTTTAACATAGCCACACTAATATAACACTTTTCAACATTACAATTCGTTCAATTAAATCCCCATTACATTTTCAATCTACGCGTGTTAAAATTCTACAGCATAATATATGTTGGAAGTTATATGCATTTTTTACCATTTTGCTCAAATCCCATGTAATTAGATAGGGCATGTTTTTCATGTCAAGTTTGAAATTTTGAGATAGCTACACAAATCGGACGCTCCCCGTTATATGTGAAAAAATTTACAAAGCTATTCACGGATTGGGAGTAATGCAAGTGGGAGAAGACGCGTTGGATGTTCAGCAGTATTGCCTCATATTTCACGTGTAAAATGTATCTCCAGAGATGTGTATTGTTTTTTGTTGCTCAAAAGTTAGTATTTTTGATCGATTTCTTTCAACATTTTTTCATATAATACAGCTGGCTCTTTGTGAGCTTTTTTATAAGTTAGATGACAAACAATTGTAACATTGGAACTCATATTTTTCAGTGCCTTGCTCTTTAATAATTATTTTATATAGCCCTTTTATTCAAGGTCAAATGTGGACATAGAGTTAATTTTTGTTTTAAAACATTAAAAATAAATTTTCAGCTGAGAAAGCAAACAAATGCTGATTCGAATCTTACGCAACATTCATATCGTGAAGTGAGCAAGACAAGGGCGGCTGCAAACTATCTCTCCAATGACGTGCCAGCGTAAAATACCAGTCGGAGACATGAATTATTTTCGAGTGATAAAATTGCGTATCAATTTTCGCCTGTATATACAATGGTGCATGCATGAGGATAATGCGAGCGCGGCGCTGGGCGCGATCCGATATCGACGCTGTCTCCGCGAGCGTCCGGGGGCGGCGGCGGAGGCGCCGGCGGCGGCGGCGAGTATTATTATTCGCACGAACGCAAGAGAGCAAACGAAGGCGCTGGTGGCGGCGGCGGCGGCGGCGGCGGCTGCTGCTGGCGTTGCATAACGACATCGATTCGCGAGCGCGCGGTCTATCGCGCCGGTCGCACGCGCGCACCCCCGCCGCCCCCCTACGGAGTCTTTTCAATTTTCAATATTTCCCTATTTCGCTGCTGCCGCCGCCGCCATCGCCACGCACACGCACACACTCTCACGCAGCGCTGCCGCCCTCCTGCTGCAGTGCAAACAGAGAGTAACGCGAGCTCTTGATGTTTTATTCATTGCACTCAGCGCCATCTTGAGAGTCTCAATCAGACAATCTCGCATGCATATGAAACGCCAGGCTGCACTATCGTCGAAGCAGTGAGTAGATGCGCATCCACCGACTCTGTGCTTTGCTATTTACAACAATCATCAGCATTAAGTAGCTTTTTGATAGAGTAATTATGATTGCATTATGTAGATTTTTCTTCAATTTATCCGGACGTGATCGCTCATTGTAACAAAATAACAAAATGACGAAATATTTTCTTGTGTGTGCTAGAGTATATTATAAGCTAAACTGATATCTACATTTAATGTTTTACAAATTAATGGAGCAATGAAAAAGCAACATTATCCATATTGTAGGTTATTTATATTAGAATAGGAATGTATTTTTGTTCGCTAGCTTATCGCATTGCTTCGCCTTAGCGAGAAAATGAGTTTAAAAAAAAGATTTTCTTATGACTATACCTGGACAGAGTACAAATTCGGAATCTATATTTTAATCCTTATTTTGTATTGTGTGGTCATAGAAAATGTGATAATTTTTGTAACATTTGTTTCAGCAAAAAGTAAGTATATTTGAAATTCTTATACTCTAATTTAAAAAAAGTACTCTCTTTTAATTTTATATTTTATTTTAACCAAATTATAATTTCACATCTTTATGTCAGTATTTGTCATGCCAAAATATGGGCTTTCCCAATTGCTGTAACTTCACGTCTTAACATCTTAACGAATTATTGCAATTCTTTACTCCTTCTTTCGTTATTACCAATAACGATTACGAATCACTTCCAGGATCGAAAGCAGATTACGCCACAGGCAGGTGAAATCTCTGCTTGCATCACAAATATCATTCGGTATCAAAAACATTTTACAAGTCGTTCCTTGAGATGTCTCTACATAGTACAGAAATTAAATATAACTGTAATTTTTAACCGGGTGCCTAATAAGTGTCTACGAGATTTTCCAGCGAAACAACGAATACTTGCTACCTTACTTTAAATACGGTTAAAGATACGAGAACAAAACGTGTTAGACAAAATAAGAATGACGTTGCAAAGCAAAGAAGCTATCAATATTATCTGAAATAAAATCCGTTAAACCTCCACCCACAACTACAATTAATTTAAAATTTTATAAAACATTGTTGATTTCATGAATTTCAGTGTGAAGAATCCTTATCCGTCGGTGATATCTGCGTTTTCGCCTCTCGTTGCGGCCCCAACTTATCCTGGCATCCTGGTTGTTTCTGCTGCTGTATTTGTCAAGAGCTTCTTGTGGATCTCATTTATTTCTATAAGGAAAAACGCATTTATTGTGGCCGTCATCATGCTGAAACTGTCAAACCTCGATGTTCAGCATGTGATGAGGTTGTCCACGTCATAGCATTATTAAAATTCAACCAAATCTATTTGTTTTTACTTGCAGATTATATTAGCAGATGAGTGCACAGAAGCTGAAGGAAGCGCGTGGCACATGAAGCACTTTGCTTGTTCGGAATGCGAACGACAGTTAGGTGGACAGCGTTATATTATGCGCGATGGCCGCCCGTACTGCCTCTATTGTTTTGACGCTATGTTTGCAGAATATTGTGATACCTGTGGAGAATCCATTGGTGTTGACCAGGGTCAAATGAGCCATGAGGGTCAACACTGGCATGCAACTAAGTATTGTTTCTGCTGCAATACATGTTGCATATCTCTCCTCGGTCAAGCTTTTATGCCACGAAGAGGTTCTATATATTGTTCAATAGCATGTAGTAACGACGAACCCCTAGGTCTTTTCAACAGTTCTCCGCAATTTACTCATCCACCGTGCGCTCTAAAAAGTAATATTCAATCTAATCTGAAAGAGCTCACAAGCCCGAAAGAGGAAGGAAAACTGGTACATGGCCAATATTTAATGCAGAACAATCTTTCAAAATTGTTGAAAACCAATAAGCAACAATTACTAGAATCCTGGAAAAGAGTCAAAGAAACTCCTGCAAAAGTACTGGGAAGAAGTGCACAATTTGAACGTAATTTAGAACTTACGATGTTTGATAGAGTTTCATCAGATTTGACTACATTGATGCACGCCAAGGACGCAGGAAGAGAATCTTTACATATCACAGATTTAAAGTTGGCTGACTGGCAATCTACTATGCTTAGTGATGAATATAAAGAAAGTTCCAATCCTATTTTAAATTCCAACAGTTTGATATATGATACAGATAACACAAAGCCAGAAAACGATATCTCAGTATCAACTGCGATCACCTTGGCAGAGTTGCCTCCTACAGTGACAACACCCGGTAATCTGACTACCACAGGTCCCGGTCCCTCCTGTTCTTCTTCAAAACGGGTTAAAGCATTTTTAAGCGTTCGTTTTCAAGGGGACAACCAAAGATTTCAAATTGAAGAAGCTGATACCACAGCTGTTCAGAAACTGACTGGAAAATGTTCATACGTTGATTGGCCGAAACATTGCGATATCCGCGATCGCCATGAACACCGCGGAACTTGGAAATTAACGTCTAAACCCCTAATGACTTACAATACCAGTCAGGTGGAAGCGGATGGTGACGAGTACTGCTCCACATGCTCATCTTCCTCTTCTAGTGATGATCTTGATTATCAGCTGCCCCCAAGAAAAGCCTATGGAGGAGTGCGGATTAGCTACGTACCCAACGATGCAATAGCTTGTGCGCGAAAGCGCCAAGATGACAAGAAATTTCCCGAAATCAAAAAGAGTGGCTGCATTTACGAAACTGAAAAAAACTGTATAATATCGTAAACTTAATTTTAAAGCAATTGCCCAAATGCAAGAATTTGCTGGAAATGCATTCTGTTTTCCAATATAAGAATGTATATATTCATTATTGTAAAATGTATGTAATAATCAAAATACGATTACCATGAAAATGCAGTTTTTCTTTTCTTATTAAACATTTCAGGTACAATTTGATCACGTATATCTTACCAAACCTTATCACTTACCTAAAATATTAAAATTAATATTTTTTAAAGATTTATATTTATAGAATAGTATGTTTCATAAATTCATTCTGTATGGTACCAGTGTAAAATAATACGTACAAATATCGACAACTCGGTTTTCAAAACATACTCATGCACTTTCAGTCGCCCTCTTTCATATTAACAATTTTTTTTCATAAAATAAGCTGCTGCTCATAACAAATTTCCTGGTGGGTATATAAACCGAGCTAGGTGGCATA
>JAODFX010036571.1:0-10471 GCA_027580035.1 Dorylogaster longipes | reverse complement strand
TTTTATTTACTTTGTTCCATAGCTAGTCTGATATTTTATTTACTTTATTCCACAGTGGATCCCTTTTTTGTAGAGCAGTAATAACTGACAGCACTCGTGACCACGGTGGCCACGTTCAGGACAGCCATATTAAGCCATATTTTGGCCATGGCCATAACCGCTACATAAAACTGCGAAATTAAAAATTAGATAAAAAAATATTGAAAACGAAAAGAAAGTGAAATTTTTAAATTAGAATATAAGTTTATTAAACAAACTTCTCGCTAGAACAAATATTACAGGAAGAATGGACTTAGTTTATTTTATATCCGACTTTCTATTGAAAATATTGCTTTAGGGTGGCCGTATCCGGGACATTTACCTTACTCGTCCTGCTGCTGTTGCAGCTGTCGTCTCGGCCAATGGTAGTCGAGGAAAGCCAGTGAATTACACGTTTTCACATCTGCCATTGGCCAAAACGACAGCTGCAGCAACAGCAGGACAAGTATGTAATCGACGGGTTAGTATGTGACACAAATATAATTTTCTTTACCACAGCGTCATTCTATCTGTTGTAAACCCATACTTAGTGTATATTGATTGTGATCAGTGATAAGAAGCAGGGTATAAATGAATATCTAAAAAAAACATCAGTAGGTTATGAATATTGATTTTTCAATCAGCGTCGGGACGCTAAATCCGATTTTCTTACATTGGTACACAATATAACATTGATAGCTAATTATGATAAATTTAAAACATGTAATTTGTAAGTTTACGGGCACGCGGTGATTCGTAATACTGTCTAATCAATAACAAAATCGATTGCCAGGAAAATAAGGACTTAGGAGGAAGTGATGTTTGAAATTGAACGGTTTCAGATCTATTAATAGAGTCTATATTCGTGCTATTCGCTAAACGCGTTACACCCTTGGTGCCATACAGAAAGTTTCAATATGAACCTGGTAAGAACGGTGGAAGTCCCCTTCACAAGGAAAAGTAAGGGCAATTTGCAGCCTGCATACGTAGGAGGCGCGAGAATCACCTCATACCAGGTGAACTATCTAGGGGTTACCCTGCATTTCAAACTCAATTGGAAGGCTCATATAGATAAGATAATACAAAAAGCAACAACTGCGAATGACGTAGGGGCAGAGCTGGGCTTTTCCGTTAACTTTCGTTCACTTTAGTCCGTTACATTAGTCGCTCATATGAGTGACAACAACAAACGTTTGAATTGCACGTGTGATGTAATGGAATAAAGTTAACGGAAGTTAACGGGAGTGTCCTGCTCTGCGTATTAGTTAAATAAGATGGCTAGTGCACGCACTGACAAGTACGCGGCACTAGTGCATTGAAGGTAATGGAAACCCGCTTTATATGCCTCCTTTACACATCAAAGTGCAAGGTGAAGGGCTACCGTAAGGTTGGGACTTGCCGAGTTCAAGTCAGGGCAGCTTTAAATTCAGCGGACAAGAATATCCTAGGCTTCCCAAAGGATAAAATCACAACTGAATTTAACTTCCAGATGAACTACTACGTGTGTATTGATGCCAGCGATGTAGCTATCAAGAAGGCAGAGGTAACAGTTGCAACCTAACCAATAACATGGTTTTGCGACGCATTGAGAAAAAAGAAAAGTGTGGTTAAGAGACTGTCCCCATAATTACCATCGATATACAGGGTGACCAGCATAAGTAGGGACATAGGTACTTAGCGATGTCCGCAGAGACGTTTTAAGACGAAAAGTCCACTTCATTAAAGCACCAGAACGATTCTGCTCAGAACTAATCAGCTGGTAAAGGGCTGACAATTCGCCGACTGATGTGGAAGTACCCACCCATTGTACGACAAATCATAGCGATTGCTACCCGTAACGCTTGCCGATGTTTATGCTGCGTCCGCTCGCGACAGCGCGTAGCGTCAACAATGTCGTACAATGGGCGTGTACTTTCACATCAGTTGGCCAATTGTCAGCCTTTTATCAGCTGATTAGCGCTAATTGTAAGTAGAATCGTTCTGGCGCTTTAACGAAGCCGATTTCGGAAAAATGCCAAGAGGACTTTTCGTCTTAAAACGTTTCTACGGACATCGCTAAGTACCTATGTCCCTCCTTATGCTGGTCACCCTGTAGTTGTCACGTTATCTTTTGTTTCTGTTTTCCCTGTAAATAGGTAATTTTTATACACGTGTTTTTTGTTACATGCTTTGGTAATTAGATTTTCCGATATATTTATGACATATTTAGGTTCATTACCTCATGTGAAGGCTGCGGTGCGTAGGATTGGATTTATTCCCATTTTCTTCTATTTCTTAATTAAGTCTGGGAGAGTTGTTCAGTTGGTTAGCAAATCTTAATAAGCTCTGCCAATGGGTATCAGAGATATCGTTTTTCTTAGCTTGACTATTATAAAACATCATGTTTATTTATTGATTATTCATTTCTTCCGGATGCTAGTAAAATATATTAAAATTTCTTGTTACCCAATATTCGCACCGTAAACATCTATTCTACAGATCGAAATCTGTCATCGATAACGTAAATCAGAGTGTTGGAGAAAAAGTTTTGCTTACGTTCATTAACACAACGAGGTAAAAGTTTTTCGCCCAACTTCACTTTATAATTTGTCATATACTTGCGTACGCTCGTCCTTTGTGTTTTATTTTCTGCCAGCGCAAAGTTGTCGGTATTATAACCCTTAGGTTAATACCCCTTTTTGGCGAACTTCTCGACGAGGCATTTTACGGACTACTTTTCAATCTCGTGCCGCACGCGCGATGCCGGCCAAATGAACAGTAAATATGCAAACAGAAGGAATAAAGTAAAAGTTGCCAGAATGGGCAGGCGCAGGCAAAGTCGAAAAAGACGGTGAGCTCTCTTGCCGTCGCTGGTGTTCGCGAAGAATGTTCGAATTTACGCACGCGCCGAACTTTTGCACTTTGTACTTTTAAAGTGACTGGGTAGTGTCGAGGATGAATATAGGCCGTGCAATCGACCGCGTTGTCGACGGTAGGCTGGGGGGGTTATGGAAATTCTAAGCGGAGTTGCGAGCCGAGGGAAAGCAAGAAATTGGCGGACGAGAGAAATTGGCGAGATATTTTATTACCATGCGCCGCGCAAAGATTCTGTAAACTGTATACAAACATTTTATGCAAAAGTTTGCTCTCGCTGTCGAATGGGTGAGGGCGTAAATTTGAGCATAAATATTTCTTCTATACGTGTGCGAAGTTGTATCGCACAATGCAAAGAAGTACAATAGATAATCACGTCTTGATTTTCGGATGTTAAAAGACTATATACAAATATAAGTTATATTTAGTTACCTAATCAATTTAAGATATATTTTTAAAATGTCAATTTCAGATATAGGCCAGTTCAAATTTTCGCGTAAAATAATATTTAAAATAAAAAAAGCGTACATTTTTTACATTAGAGTTTAAGATTATTAAACATCTTTCTCATTAGAACAAATATTACAACAAGAATTAAATCAGTTTCTGCGAGTAAAAATACCTTATTATAATATTGATATAAGACAATGATGTGAATACTGTAATTGGTGATTTTATTATGCTTAATGTTCAAGGTTAACCTAATCAATAATACACAACATTACACAAAATAGGTTTATAGTATTTGATTCATTATTCTGCGGAAATTATTTGTGGTTATCGGAGTTCGACAGCATTTCTCTCTTCACTCCCCTTGGCGATTTGTAGGAAGGTTCATTGGCCAATGTTCCTATCTCTGCACGCACCAGAATTCTGCGATGGCCCGATTCATGTCCTGCGTATATATACGCCAATCCTGTGCGGGCATTGTGAAGCAATATAGGAGGGGAATTACCTGAAAGCATCATAGCGTATTATTAATCACTCTTAATCCTATGCTGCTGTGTTGGTGCACGTTTATCTGTCTTTAGTGGAATCAGCATCATGGTTACAACATTGACTGTCAATGCAAGAAACGTAGCTTTCTTGGAAAATTATGTTCACCCAAACAGTGTTATATGTATTTCTGCAGATAATATTAAATTTTTGGAAATACATATTACATATTGCACAACGCGAATAGAACATTACATAGTGCCACATGCTCGCAAGAAGTAAAATTTGAGCATTTAGGCAGTTTGGGAAGATATAATCACTCAACCATTCAAAATAACAGCATAACTTCTCCACTTCAGGGGCTCTCGAAGCGTCGATATAAATGATTCAGAGCCCATCGCTTTTCCTACGCTATCCAGCATTATTGCCAATACCGTATTCCTTTGCCCACTAGTATCTCTACTTCCAGCTGTAATGTATGTGAGCTCTAGTGCAACACTGCGTTATTTCGTTTTTGGCGTTGGTCTGCCGAATGTAGACGTTTTTGCTAGTTATCATTCCCAAAGGAAATTTATTCACTCAGTGAGAATGGCATGCTTTACGAAGGATAGAGTTACAAAACCCAGAGTAATAGTAGTAATAGTGCCAATATTTACATAATAGCTACACATATTTTTGCAATATTTCATAATGAAAATTAGTCCAGGAATAAGTTTACAATATTATATGAAAACCAGTAAATGCGCAGAGTATGAAGCAACGACAATATAATTTTAAAAGTTTGTGTATGCACACAATTTCAATGCAATTAAAATATGAAGAGAACTTAATAAATTGCTTGTCGAGAGGTACTCCAGGATTGAAAGCCTGGATTTCATTCTAACCAATAAATCAAATATCCAATATGAACACAAACAACTGACAACATAATAAATTATTTTGCGAATATATATTATATTTAGAATGCAGTAAGTATTTCAGTTTCATATTTTGTACTGCAAAATAAATATATGCAATAAATAAATAAAAATGCACAGCAAAACTTCTTTTAAATAATAAATATATAGAATTAGAAATATCTTTTAAAATTTTCTTCTAACTGACTGTGACAGATATGGCACCATTAAAAAAAATGCATGTAAGTCATGTGTGTAGGTGAACAAATTTCCAAACTGCACGGAATGACAGATATGGTACAAGAAACTATTTGATTCGAATGTTTTAGTGCAGTGATGATTTATTTTTTGCTTTCCTATTCTTTTTGAGGAATCATTGGCATATTTGAACGCTTATAAAAAGGTAAACATGCGTTCGTGGAAAAAAGTGAACATAACCTAAGTGCTTGTACTGTTGCGTTTGTACTTTCAGTTGGATTCAGGGGGCTAGGTTATAAAGGATGGGAATTTTAGTGATGATCATGCCTTATTATTTGAATAGACCTAGAGAGACAAATGGCGGGCGCATGAAACTTTTTCAGGCTGTGTGGGTGCAAAAAATCATTCTAACCTAACAAATTGTTATATGCCCAATCTTGCCCATTCTAGCGGACGTCTATTGTCCCATATATGGAACAAACAATAAAACCCCTAGTAGATCATTCTAAACCTTATGCAGTTTAGAATTGTGTATTTTTTCCCTGAATTCCGGGCAATGCATTTGACAAAACATATTTTTTATGAAAAAAAAATCATGCAGTGAGGGGCTATGATTAAAGCTAGCAAAAATCGCAATCCCGGCATTCGGATATCCGTGCTAAAATTTATGCGGATATCTTGACTATACACGAAAGGACGGATAGAAACTGATGGCACATAGACGGGAAGCTTCTTTTAAGACGAAATTACAAAGATCAACCAAATCGTATCACTGAAATTAAATTGTATTATACAATATTCCATAAGTCTCAGAATGAAGCAAAGTATCCGGATAAAAATAACTATCCGGAGAGAAATAAGTATCCGTAAAAGTTCATCCGGATAAAACAATATTATCCGGATAGTATTGCCAGCTCTAGTTTAATTAAAATCTTTAAATGTGCTCATTGGTGTGTCATTAATCCCTTGGTTTTGGATTGTCACACATGCATCTCTCAAAAGTTACGATGAAATGCGCAATAAATAGGAGTGCGAAGCGTAGTAGAGAAATCGCGCCGCAATAAACGAAATAGGTATAAAACTTGCGCCAGTCGCAGATGTGCGGTCGTCATTTACGTCCTCATTCTCTTCTCGTGCGAGTCCTCCTCCTCCTCCTCCTCCTCGTCCTCTGCATGCGATGGAATGCGCCCGAATGACGGGATGCTGGTGGCCGGTCGCGCGCACGCTCCATGCAGTCGGCGACCTAATAAATTCTATGGACAGATTAAAATTATGTTTGTACATTCGGGGTCGGCAAGTCGCACGTCGCTTGTTGCGAAATATCGCTGGAAAACAATAGTAAATTTCAGCGCGCGTGGCAGTCTCGAGGTTTTAAATGCGGCCGCATCATTCGTCGCGCGCAACGCGAGCAAAACGCGTCGCGAAACCTGCAATGAACGTTTACAGTTTACATACAAATCATCATCGCGTCGCTCGCGCACAATCTGCGCGCGAGTTGCGCGAATCGAGAAAGGATTTATGCGCTTCGTTTTTATTCCTTTGTCTGACGTTTCGCTTTTCGGTTAACAAAAACATCGCCAAATCTTGATACCTGGCGCAGAACAAACAAACTGGATGGTTTTGTATGATGAAATGTACAGAAATAGCTTACGTTATTTTAATATACTTCCCTTCCATGCCTATCTTATTGATTACCAACAACGCATGAGAAATGTACACCTAACAAAACACATGATTTCGTAAGCACCCAGTATAAAGATAGTTTACAGTACACTCTCGTTAGTTCTCGGGTAACGAAGCCATATAAGTTAAACCATCATACGATACCGATATCTAAAACCTTCCGCTAGATTAATTCATATTTTATCATAGTGAATAAAATTACGTTATCACAGCAATTACAAAGTAATTACGAAAGTCACGCATTTGCGCGTTGTTGTGATGGAATATTTTACAGTCGCGTTTCGATTACTCGATTAATGGCGTTTATAGATAACGAAATCTTTTTACATCCAATTGGGTATAAACATTTACGTTCTGGCTTTTTCAATTTGTTAGTTAATGTTGATGTATATGTGTACGATATGATAAGTTAGATGCCGCAATGATCGATCGTAATGATAATGATAAATTTTCCTAATCACCCCAAACCCTCATATTATAACTGTCAATATTAAAATACATAGAAGTGTATCACTGGCAGAGAGTTACTCATTTCTTAGAACATCAATTCATTGGAGTAGCTCCATTGCTGATGGTATTAAACGAGGTGCGGATATAACAAAATATTTTCCTCGTCGATTTCGATCTGTTCTTTGGCATATTTCACTCTGTTTCGCTGAGGCGCGTGTGCGGACGCTGGATTCTCGGGAAGTTTGCTACCGGCAGCTTTGACGTCCTTGCCGGCAAGCTCGTGTCATACGGCGCTCCCGGAGTAGTTGGTGGTCGCCGCGGCGCCGGAGCCGGGCGTGCGCTTGAGCGTGAAATCCGCGAATCCGGTTTCCGTCGGGTGAAAGGTCTCGATTTTGACGCACTTTTTCCGCCCGCGCGGATGCTGCAGCGTGTTGCTCTTGCAGTAGTTGCTCGTATTGGGGCCGGCGTTGAGCGTCGCGCCGCTGTTGGCGATCTCGGCGGTGGGCACACCTTGGAACGCCTGCTGCGGCAGCGTGTTGGCGAAATTCGCCGGCGGCGGCACACCCCCAGCGTACATGAGCAGCCCCGGCTGCCCGTCGGGTGTTGTCACCGCGTGCGTATGATGGTTGCTCTTGATTTGGATGGGGATCGTCTGCCCGGCGAGGGACCCGCTGCCGCCGCCTACGCTGACTGCGCCTCCCACGGGAGACGACTGCATGCCCACGCTGATGCCCATGCCGAGCATGCCCGGATCGGCCGGGAGGAGAGTGCAGTCGATGTCAACGCAACCCGGAATGCTGTGCGCGGTTGGAAACTCGACACTTTTGTTCATCGTGCAGACGTCCGGCGGGGTTTTGTTCAGCAGCGGCCCGCATTCCGCTTCGTACTTATTGTAGGGTTCCACGTGCTCCTTCGAGCAAAGGGCATCGTATTGCGGACGAGCGGATTGCCCCATATGGTGGTGGTGACGGTAATGGCGTTGATGGCGTTCCATATATTCGGTGGCAATACTGTGTTGCTCACGCAGTTTGCGATCCGCACCAGGAACCATCAGACGTACCTACACAAACACAGACATAATCATTCATGGAGAAAACGAGAAATACAAGCTTGAAGACGAACAGGGAATCAGATATTTCAGTTCCCTGGATCTACATTAACATTGCATGGGCACGAAGCAAGAAGATTGTATCTATGATAATAATGTTAAATCCCTTGGGTGCTTAGGTGGTCGGGTGCACGTGCGTAACATGCTTCCGACCACAATGAACGTCCTTTCCTGGATCAGTGACAGCTTCATATTACATAAATCACCAGGATGCACCCATGGCTAATATAATAAGTAGTTCAAAGCTGAACAAACTGGAGCATATATCCGATATTAATAGCATTTCTACGCCCTAGTAATGCCTAGTTCTCATGAAATATACACTCGAAAGCTATTAAGGATGAACTAACATCCAATAATTTCTTGGGCCACTTTTATTTGGAATGTATCATACCGACGCTTTCAGTACTAATAGAGGATTTAATCTGCTTCCCATAAGCCGCTCTTGCATCTCAATTGACGATGCACAGCGTTTATAGTCGATGGGCAGTAAGAGCATTAGGAGAAGCACTCTACATTCTTCAACCTCCAGTTTCGGTTCTATCGTCAGGCGAAATTCATCGATATGATGTGTCTCTGTGAGTATCGCTATGTTCTGTATGCATAAGGATATCAAATGTTCATTAATGTAGATGATTGGTTGACGGGATGAGTACTGAAAGCCGTTCCGTAGAGAGGGGCTAAAGTACCTTGGTTTAGTATGCGAGCGAGTCAACGAGGCGAAAGATTTCGACAGCACGGGTCGATGGGGACCGTCGAGACTTCGAGACAATATTGATTGATTAGACCGGATATTCAATTATCGTTTCATATTTCACCGAGCACCGCAATGAAGTTCCTAATTTCAACAACAGGTTTCCCATAGTCCAGACCCAGACAGGACCGTAATGTACAAAATTATTTCCTAATGGATTATATTAAATTCAATCGACGAGTTATTTGCATATGCGAGAGGTTGAATCCGAATTTAGTAGTAATCTACGTTAAATTCTATATTGATATAATGTAGCAAATAGGATAAAGGTGATCATTATACATAAATCTAGCTCACTGGTGATAGCCCGACAGATGAAACTAGTTCCAGTTTTCAATATGATATACAACTTTGCTAATCCTTAATTTGGTATAAGACTTCAAAGGTGCTTTTGTTCGTTGCAGTGATTTGTAGTCATTATTAGTAATCAAGAAAGAAAGGGTCAGGAATTGCAATGATCTGTTATCCTCATTGGTCAATTTTTGATTACCAATCATGATTACAAATCATATATCGACTACTAATCAAGAACGTATATGTAATTAAATTCCTTGGCCATTTGTGAATATTAGGAAATGACGTGCAAAACTTTGAAGCAACACGTGTTCGTCAATTAATTAGAGAACTGTGTATTCAACATTGCGTTAAAAAAGGAAAGCCGCTTGTCTATATCTTTAACCAATAGAGGTCCTTAACTGATCTGTATCTTAATTACTCTTAAGTAATTGGCAACTAACATATCTTAACTACGCCAAAAATGTAATGTGCTCAGAGGGGTATGAAAAATGTAGCTAACAGCTTTCTGAAAAACACACGTTTAACTGATGCGGATCTACTCAGAGCTTCCCAGAGAGTTGACGGAAGGTCTGGACATGTTTCTAGTCTATCTCCCCCTAAATACTTGTTAATCCTCTTCAGCTATTCAAGTATGCAGACAAATCTAGTTGCCTTTCCCTTTGCTTCCATGATTCTATCTGCTACCTTCTTTACACTCCCTGCACTAATTTCTCCTTGAAACACTTGAATCTTGATGTGGAGAGTTTGATAGATGCGCACGTGTGCTTACTATGCAAATGCATTATGTTTGGAGAGAGGAACTGAAGTGGAATGAAAGTGGAATGTTGGAATTTTCAGAGAGGATCGCAGTGTAGGCATATGCGTGCTTACCATTTCGTCCACCGAGGCAAATCTATTGAGATAGCCGGAGAGGGAGAAGACCGCCGCCATCTTGCTCATTATGAACGCAGCGCCGGCGGTGAAGAAACACCAGCCGTAGCGATAATCATACGCCGGGCCCGACGGTGACTCCCGGTGATACTGCGCCGCCTCCGTGATGGTCTCCGAGAGCACCGAAGCGAAGGCCATTAACCCAGCGCCGAGCAGCAATGCTGCAAAACAACCACGTTTCAGACTCGTTGTGCTTCAATTAGAAAATCTTCGGAGGTGACTGTTATTTGAATCGATGAAAGTTTGCTGTACAGATTTCTACATAGATTTAATAAAATAGCACAAAAAGATGCTATGAACAGAAGATATCGTCATCGTTGACATGGGCGTAGAAAGAAAATGGTAGGA
>JAODFX010036570.1:0-19164 GCA_027580035.1 Dorylogaster longipes | reverse complement strand
CCCGTACATACTGTGTTGCATTAACGTTCACGCTACTACCGCAATAATCTAGTTTCATATGCTGCTACACTTTAAGGTTAGAAGCGCGCACACACGCGCATGCACTGACTCCAGTCGCGTTAAATGCAATGAGCGCGATCTAGTGGCAGAACGCGCAAATAAACGTGAAGCAAACAGCTGTCGATAAACAGTTGCAAGCGCTATTCATCATTCGGTCTGCCGATCTACTGCGAATCGCTGTGTACTCGTTTGCGAAGTACGACGTGGCGTGCCGAGCAGTGTTTGGTGGGTTGCGGTCGTGCACGCGAACGAGATTATTATGCCGCAGTGCAACAAGACGCCAGCATCGAAGATTCACTCTCGCGTTGCCTAACCTGCAGCGCGCAAAACAAACGAATGCGGACGCTGTTCAAGGCACATTTTGTTCGTCGTCGCGACGTGCTGTGAATTCCCGGCGCTTGCATATGACGCGCAGCGTTAGGATAGGCGACGCTCTTCAACTTTTCTACGAGGAATTTTAATTAAACGCGACACGTTTTACTCTCGGCGATAATTTGCGCTTTAAGGTTGAGTGACGAACGTGGTATGACGGTGTTGTCGAGGTTATGTTAGGTTAGATGAAGTTCTATGTATTGCAACATTGCAACCCATAAATATAATAATTAAATATAATGTTTAGCTAAAGCAATTTAAAGGAACTTTCATTGAATAACCTTTAAAAATCATGTCCTACAACACACAGCAAAAAAAGAAGAATATTCTTGAACAGGAAAAACCTGTTAACTTTGCCACTGACAGTTCCTGAAAAAGTGGCCAACCTAAGCAGGTGGCCAACAAATAAAGGTATAACATAAAGAGGTAGGATTGTATGCAAACTAAATGAGATTTCGTCTCGTTCCATCGATATGTGTCCAACATAGGCAGGTGGCTAACTTATGAAGGTTTGCGCCAACTTGACAGGTTTTACAGTACGTAGTTAAGTTCGATTTCGATTAAGTTCGATGAGATCAGCATTGATCTCACATTGCTCCCGCAAACAATTGTCGAACAGTGTCTTTGTGTGGGTTCGAAGGACCAAAGCATAAATCAACCCCCCCAGCAATGGCTGCCTTCACACTGCGGCGATCTTCGCAAATGGGCAAGAAACGCGCAAGTCATTTTCGCACTCGGCTGCTTGCCGCGCAATCCAATCGCTTGCTCGCCTTTCAGCGCCCGCATACAATTACGCGCATTGCGGCTAGTATATGGCAATGATTAATCTGCTGCGACCTTTGCGCCACTTGTAGTTGGTGCATTTTTCAGACGAATATTGTCGTTGCAGTGTATTACAATATGGCTGATTCCACATGCAATTCGTATGCAATGGAGGAGTAGGCGAAAACAAAAGAGCGTCGCGTCAATAACAGCAGTATGGGAAGTTCGAAGGCGATTTATCTTGCCTTTCATATTCACTCGGTGCTCATGTGAGGGGAGCTAGCTGGATAGTGGGCAAGTGTAAACTTGCTTGGGGTTAGAACAAAGACTCGCCGAGCTTTCAGTTCCTTCATCATGAGTCATTGCTACTAGAATATGGAATAGGTTTGTGTTATGTTGAGCTTGACCCCATCTAGTGGACGATCTGCAAACTGTACAACAGCGTGCAAAAGCAAACAACAAGTAAGAAAACATATGAAAAGCGTCCTCATACAGAAGTATTGTACAAGGAATGTCGCCTTGTTGTATTAATTTTCATTCTTATTTTCGCCAAAAATCCGGCTTAAAAAAAGAATTATCCTATTTGGATTTTTAAATATACATTTTCAGTGGCAATACTAATCGAAAACTAACCAAAAGATAAATTGATTAAATGAAAGAAAATATACATCTAACAATAAGCATTTAAAATACATATCAATGCGACATAGAAAAATATAGAATTCATTCTGCATTTTTGTAGAAGTGCCAGGAAATGTGGAAATGAACTTTCATTTGCAGTTCGGTTGTTTCCGGAACGCATTCGTTTAAAATTTAATTAAGTGCTCGCATCTCCAACACAACCAGCGCCATCTTGTGCAAAAAACGATCCAATTAAAACAATGCGCAATTATTGTAGACAATGAAGTGTTTTCAACTCAGAATAATTTAATACAGTAAAAACTGTCAACTTGGCCACCGACGGTTCTTGAAAAAGGGGCCAACTTATGAATATCTGCCGTAACCAGCGACTTGTTCAGAGAGCAAGGAACTATTTGATTCTAAATATCACCTCATGTGGTCAACTGTTTTTCTAAAATTCTAGTTACTGAAAAGATTGCTTATATTTTATATTATATATTATATATTGCTTATATATATATTTTTTTAATCTCCTATTCCGTTAACTTTAGTCCGTTGTATTAGTCTAGTGGTCGGCAAACATATTATTATTAACGAAGTGAACTTTTTAAGTAACAAACTTAACTTTTGGATTAACTGTGCCCACATATGTTAAAAACATGCAAACTAAATGGTAATTCGCCGGTTCCAACGAAATGTCCAACAAAGGCAGGTGGCCAACTAGACAAGTTTTACTTTAGAACATTCAATAACGAGAATGTAAACTGTTATTGGAGTCAACAAGTGGGCGAAGAGTTTCCATTTGAAAATCGTCGCTAGGAAAATGCGTCGACAAGCGTTTGAGGCGCATGCGCTGCACGCAGCGCGCACCGCAACGAAGCAAACAAACGACGATCGCGCGAGACGAGTCAGTGCGACGCCAATCGGCGACAAGCAAGGTGTGATGGTTGCGTGCAGTTATAGTTACAGCCACCACGACGAGAGGAGATGCTTGAAGCGTGCGTCGATCGCGTTGTTGTAGCCGCCGTCGACGACGACGACGAGGACGACGACGACGACGTCCACGAACTTACTTCGTGAAGTCCTTGACTCCGTTCGTTGTTATTTACCTGCGAGCTCAGCAACTTGCAGCCGCAAACAACGCGTGCGCCGCATAAATATGCAAACGCGATTCGTCAGCAGCGTGCGCGTTCGGTGCACGTTCGGCGACAAACGCATGCGAAACGGCGAGTGTGGTGGCCAGTGATTGATACTCGTTGAATGCGCAGACCACGATGGATGCGGCTGAGACTTTCGCGACGGCGATGAACATCCCACACGCTCAAGGTAACAACAACTGAATTCGTTGGTTATTCGTTTGTTTCTACTTTTGTTTCCAACAATCGCCGTTATTCGTTTGTTTCTCGCATATTAGCTGTTTTTCGGTCAACTTTTTGGGGAACACCGAATAGCTCCTAGTAGTTAATCGTCTTTTTTTTCGAAATCTTTTAGCTACACTTTAACTTATTACTCAACTTTTGCACCCCTTCCGAGCACCTCAAATTTTTTACATGTTAGTTGTCGTTTTCTCTGGTTATATAGTTCACTTAAGAGGAGTTAAGTTAAGAATCAGTTAAAATAAACTTAAAAGTTGAAAAAAGGGCTACTAATAAATAAATATGAAGAGTACACTTACTGATTTTGGTTGCATTCACATTTAGCCAAAGAGCAACCCAAAAAATTATACAAACACTTTTCAAAATTTTCTTTCCAAGGAGAAACATGATGAACGTTAAGAAAACAATTTCAATCTTGCTAAGGTCAAAGAGAACTTTATGTATATATAGTTGGAATTAGACTTTGTTACATCGTGTTGAGTAATGTATAATTCTCAACTCTCTAACAATTGCAATGAATGTATAAAAGTGCGTCATAGAATAAAATTACACATGAGAAAATATATGGGCGTGTTTAAGATTTTATTGGTAATTGCATGGATACGAAGCTAATTTTGCCAAATGAATGACAAAAATTCAAATACCAAAAGATAGTCAGTAAAAAATTTAGGAATCAATTCCCTTCATGCCTGCGAATAGAAAAAGTACCACTCTATAAAGAGTTTTTATTAATTTAATCCTTGATTCGTTTGATTCGAAATTATTTAATCATAAAAAATATCCGCCAATTATTATTCACCTTACTATGCATGCGATTCACTGTATTCTTTCTGCATAGTAACATAAATCATTTCCAAGCGCACAATTACGAACCGATTCACATCGGTAAACTGCACCTACGACTATAGATAAAGTAAAATAAATGATGAAAATGGAAGAATCTTTGAAACCTTTTATATACACAATATGTCGCCAAAAAACACATTTACAAACATATTGCAATTAGTATAAATAAATCATTAAAAAATTGCTACAAATTTGCATGTGACATGGTCTTTTCGCTTATTAAATTTTGGATTGAAATGGGATCGGGTTATTATTCGTACCTCTATCACTATGCAGTATATTGCTTTTATTTTATATTAAGGTAAATATGCCAGTGTTCATCATGCTAAGACAATATTGGAAGTCGGATATAAAATGAACTAAGTACATTCTTCTTGTAATATTTGTTCTAACGAGAAGGTTTAATAATTTAAAAAATTCACTATCTTTTAATTTTAAATATTATTTTATTCAAATTCAAATTTCCTTTTTTTTATGTACCACGTATCGTCATGAGAAAATATGGGTTGTTCCAATTGTTTTAACTTAACGTCTTAACGTCTTAACAGATCATTGACCAAGAATACTTAAGAATACTGACTTAAGATAAAGAATCCTGAAGGAAAAAGAAGAGAAAGAATAGGATTCAAAGAAAGTGGAATATTTATTCCACCTGAAATAGGCGTTAGGTGAATTTCTATGTAAACTACTTATCCGACATTATAATTTTATTCAAATGCAGACATTTTTAATTATACAAATCTACAATTTAATTTTTCGATTGTTTAAATAGAAATCAATGTGAAGAGATAGAGTGCAATTTAAGTACACTGAAAATAAACGAGATTCGTGCTACTTTAAAACATCAATTGCATTTGTTAAAAATTGTAACAAGTAATATATATGTTATATTATAATCTTATATTATAAATGTTATATATAAATGGCTTGTTAAAAACATTTAAATAAAATGGAAAATGCTTTTTGGGCAAATGCAAAATATAAAATACCTTATTTGGATTTTGCACTTTTGTACATTTGTTTTTTGTCGGAACGCATGAATGTAAATGTAAAATATGTATATTGACTATCACAATACTAAAAAATACGCGTTAAATTGCGTTGTTATGATTGCGATAAATTGAAAATGAAAAGTTTTGCACACGAGCTTTAAGTTTTGCACACGAATAAGCACATTTTAGAAGGAACATTGGTCACTGAACATTTTACGTTACTATTGAAGCACCGTCCTTGAGGCGAATGACAAGGTTTGTAATCGTTTATTAGTTGCAATCATTATCGCAAACTTAGTCATTGAGAAATGAATGTTATAGTTATTCAATTGTCGAGAGAAAACAGAGAAGCTAAATATATATATAAATTTAATTTAAACGAATTTAAAGAACGCCTGCTATATTCAAAATTGTTTTGTCACTTGCTATTAAATTATTTTCCTATGTTGTTCCAAGTGAAAATATAAACAGGAAGCCATTATTTTACAGTTATATTGCCTTAGCGTTTGAGAAATACCGAAATGCCGAAAATATCATGATTTACATTGGATGTGGCGTGTAATTAACGAGAAGTTCCGTTCGTTCTCTCTTCCTGACATGATGGGAAGTGCTCTGATTGCTCTTATTTTCGAGTTTTTGTTTAGCTTTTACGAAAGTAAGAGCTAAACGCTATTTTAGGACGTGGCGCGCAAACAAGTCTGCACTAATGTTAAAATCATCCTACCTGTAAATAGTATGCGCATCGTTAATATAAATAACTTCTACATACAAACGCGCTGCAATGAAATACTACAACCATAATCCAGAACTATAAACACATTATGCCACATAACAATGTCAAACTCTGCACTAACGATAGAAGCCATTACAATTTTCAGCTCAGACTGTTGTCAATTTTAATTCTACGACGGTCCTCCTATATTCAGCTTAATGTATTTGTTTTTCTACCACAGTATTTGCTTTATTTTTGTCTCCGATGGCAAGTTCACGCCGCGCTGCACAGTAGGAAATATTTAAGAACTTGTGGCCAAAATACGAAGAAATGTAGCTAGGGACTTGAAATTTTCAGCTGTTGTAAATAACAGTATTTAAATAAAATGTACAAAAAATGCGTTAACTTTGCTTTGGTTCCAGAGTTTCTCCACTTACAGCTTTGCATGCAAAACTGTTCAAAACTATGATGCGTTTATTTGTCGGACTGTTTTTTTATACACATTAAAATAGACATTACAAGGAATAGTATGTTAGGGAAATCAAGTCGGATTAATTAGGAGAACATATTTGTTTCTCTGCAAGAAGTCTACAAAATGCTTTAAAATTCTAAATGAAAATGAGGCCTTTTTTTAATAACTTGAATCCAAAAATGGTTCACTTTGGAGGAATATGAAACGAAATATAAATGAGACCGACAGATAATACTTACAGTATTAGATAGCTTATCTATCCAGGCACCTAATAATATACTAAACAATGAGTAATTATGAAAGTGACAAATTGGATTTTGGCCACTTGTTCACAAACATTTCCCACTGTGCGTCGTCCACGTGCATGTGCAGCTTCAAGTTTGAAATTGGAGGAGGAGAAGAAGAGGGTGCGTCATGCTCATAACTTTCGGCTTTCACGGCTGCTCTGCACAGAAGCGACATGCGACAAGAAAGGACCAAAACGAATCGAGTGTAGATGATGAGTAACCAACTATTTATACCCCACCCAACCAAACACCATTCACGAAATACAATAAAAATGAGAAATAAATATAATAATTACTCACAATTAGTACGTGTTGATGGAGACATAGAAAATGTCAAATCTATGCACTTCACAGCATTTATTCACGATTTAAATTTCATACAAAATTTGAAAAATGTCGTCCACAACGTGATTGTAACACGTAGACAGCCATTTCATAATAGCAATTAAAAATACATGTAAAATCCATTCCGTATTCGTATTTCAACCCAATTATCACATTTTGTTCAGATTGTTATTAGTAAATATAAATACGAGTCTGCTTCCGAAACACATACAATATCAGATTGTAACATGAGATGCTTGGAAGCAACAGCAAGCTAATCTCAATGAGACACTACAGGCATTAACTCTAGTTATATACAAAAATTTCGAGCGTGCGCGTGACGCATTATTCCAAAATGTCGCATGTACATTCATTTGGACATTTTGAATTGTTCAAGATAGTAACTAATATTCAATATGAACTCATCTGTGTGTATCCTGGGGAAAGAGGCTCTCATAGGATGGTGGCATGTCCTTATCTTCAGACACAGGCGCACTTGGTTCGACAGAAGCGTGAAGATTGACCGTCTCCGCGACAGTAGGCGACACTTGCGCCGCAGTCTGCACCGGCGTTGGACGTGCAGCTGGCGCTGGTCGGGCAAAGCCGTCGGACCAACATAATTTCCCATACTTGCGACACGTGTAGAGACACAAAACGAATACAACAAACGAGACGACCAAACTGGTAGCCGATCCGATCAGTATGTGACTTCCTAAGCTAAGTGGCTTCTCCACATCAACTGGCAATGCTTTACAACCACCTTCATCGAGGCAATCGTAGTAGGGGCAATTGACAATTCCATCTCTGAAAAATGCTTCGTAGATGCATTTACTCCTATCATCATCACATGCCTGAAAGCCTGTGTTGCGACAGTGCTTGTAGCCGGTGAATGCCAGTGTGAAGTCAGTCTCTTCACTGCGTTCTAGTGGTCTACTGTTGATGAAGATGTGCACTGTGAGGCTTCCATAAGGATCATCAAATGTTAACAGGGAGACAGGCAGGAAATTAAATATTTCATCATCATCATCATCTGAATCATCTTCATCAGAGACATCATACTTGCTATCCATTGCCCTTTGTGCCTCCAAGTTGCCACACAACCTTGGTGATGCATGACCATGGCTGTCCTTAAACTGTAGGTAATCAATGCAGTCATGTGTGACTGGATCACGACGTAATTTCATGCTTTGAATGACAGCAAAGATCCCTGTTGGTTCATCCAGTAGCTGACTGATAAATCCTCGTCCCTTTACTTCAAACACACACTTGTAATCCTTTTTCCAATCAAGTCGATGATCAGATAAACGACGTTGCGTGATGAGCACTGCAGACTCAGTTCCAGAACCAAGTTTTAATGTTCTCTTGCTTATATCTGAACAAACATATGGGCTTTCCACTGTGTCTGAAATGTTATGAAATGTTTGATTATACAAATTTCATTGTACTGATTATTGATTAATATATAAAATTACACTAATTTCAAACGTTGCAATACTATATGGCTGTTTGCGTACGAATTTATGCTTCATATAAAGTAAGCCTCACAAAGTTAATTTCAGTTTTTAGGTTTAGATTGAATATATTCTAGGTACTCACAATTTCTATACGCCCATAGCTCGGAAAAGGAGCACAGAAACAGGATGAAAATGGGCGAATTTATCATGATGGCAAAGGCACTTGATTCATTGGATATGTTGCGGACTTACTGAGTAATTAAAAGTGTTAAATTGGATGACGGGATGACTCAGAATGGATATACCAGAAATTGGAAGTACAATGACAGAAGGCAATGCGCCACTGCAGTTAAAAAATACAATGTTATTTAAATTACTACTACGGATGGTGGCAGCGCTGACAGTATTTAGATACCCATAGATACCTATGCATAAACTGACGAGTAGAAATTGTTTGAGAAAAGTTTGGATAGTACAAGACGTGTAATATTTATTTTGGATTGTGACATTTGGGCGATTCGAATACTTACGCTAAATATAGTTGTGACAAATAGTAAATGACCAAGTGCTTTGCAAATGTTTAATCCCTAGAAATTTAGCATTTACTTGGCATTTTCTTTAATTCTCTAATTTCTATTATTTCAGATCTCATCGAACCAAAGTAATTGTTCTAAAAAGTGCAAATATTTATAAACAATCATGGATTAAAGTTAAATTGTGATAAAGTGGTCATTAATGTTGCATTCACTATTGGAGAATTCACATAAATGTCTGTGCACGTATAACAGTGAACTGAAAAAATTCTTATATATTGTTATCGATCTGTCAACATTTGCTTTTGGCCGGAAACTGAAATTATGGAGTTCGTAAGGAATACAATATTTAAATTGAATAAAAAATATTCCTTATTATTAAACGATTAATATGTACAATTTACAATACACATTGCTATATTTTTTAAATGATTGGCATATCTTTAAATACGTTTAATTGAACACACAATACAATTCAAAACTTTAGTAAGAAGGGTGCAATGGGCGTCATAGAAAAGTGGTTTAGCATAGAAAAAACTGATTTTATTCTTGCTTAGGTCAACAACAAAAATTCTCGAATAGACCTAGGAGAATTTCACGGAGGAAAAACAAATGCGGTATTTGGCGTAAAAGTAAATATGGGAGTCTGGACTTTAGAATCTTAAACTGGATCGTTGCTAGAAGAGAAACGTGTCTCATCATTTTCCAATCCATGTGCTTAAAACATTTGTTGTTTTACGAGATCTTAACTTGTAACTTCAAAGATAACTTGTAGCAGATGTTAACAGTGCGAGATTCCACTAAATTAAGAGCAACCGGAATGACTCGTTCCATCGTTCCTTTGCTAGGTGGCAACAGTGGAATCCATCTTGATGGTGAGTTGTTGAAGTGATCAGCAACTCAACTCCATGCTAGAGCTCCCAGTTCTGACGAGCCATCCGCGAACTCGGTTCCTGCCGTTCGTAGTGGCCCAATTCGGTTTGTTACCGTGCTGACAGAGGGCAATTCGAGACGTGATTTGTTTTAGTTTAGGCCGCAGGTACTGCAGTTGGCGTGTCTCAAGCTGTCTGCAGGTAGTTAGTAAAGTACATATCCAACAGATAAGCAGTTGTAAAGTGGTTGTGCCGGATGGTTTCGTTCGTGAACGAGTGCACGCACAGCAAGCGGGTGCAGATCGTGGAGTGGGGCGCTCCAGTCGGCGTTCGTCTAGATGCCAATACCCTGTGCGACCACTGTTAGAGTCTGCCATAGAGGCCTGAGGTCGGTCGTTGAGCGGCGTGTGTTTCGCGTCGCGAGTGGCTTGTGGCGTTGAGTGGTGAATACGATGTGAGTGCAACACGTCTCTCGATTGCGAATGTGCATCATCCTGCCGCGCCATCAACGTAGGCATCATCGCGAGCTCGCCGTCTTCGGCTGGGTCTCTAGAGCATATCCGCACGGCTTAGCTTGGATCGCTAGCGTTGGGGAGTCCGCATCGGGAGGATGGCTGTGGCGTTACCCGGCTACATCAATTTCCGCGCTTGCTGTCGCCTTTGCCTGGCGGAAGATTGCACCTTGTCAAACATATTCCTACCGACCCACAAGCCAGCAAATCTCGCCGAGAAGATCTTTTCGTTTATTGGCATCAAGGTAACGCTTTTATTGCCTTAAGGTTAGGTTCCTCATAATGCAGTAGTGTTCAACATCATGTCTCTTATGGAATGATTCCTGTTTCTTATTCTTATCCTTAACTTTATATCAGCAATCAAACTGCAAGTCACTCCACAATGCATCTTTCCCATGTTTGCTTAAAACAATGTTTATTGAATAGGTCACACCCAAAGACAAGATCACAACCAGTCTTTGTGATAAGTGTTTCCTTCATGTGAACAACTATGACCACTTCAAGAATGTCTCTCTCATCAACCAAGTGAAGCTAGCAGAGCAGCTCAGTATTTTTGAAGCAAAGCTGGTTAATGAGGTAAAGTGACTTGTTTGTTCTATTCTTGCAGACTGTATTCAATCTGGCTGCTTGTTTTCTTGGTTTGTGTAGAGTATAATCATCAAAGAGGAGAATGTGTCAGATGATGATGTAGTCTTTATCCCATCAAGTGTAAGTGTAGCATGTTTGAAAAGTAGATTCTCTCTCATTTTGCTGTTTTAGCCCCTGACAATTAAAATAGAGGCACAAAATCAAGTTAGCCATGATGATGAGCTGCCTCCAATCCTGTCACCCAATCTGCCAACCGCGGAGATGTTGCGAAATCTTGAGGTGCAGACTATTGAAGAGGTCGAGGAACCGATGGAGACCATTGAGACGATCGAGACGATTGCGGACTCGCCGGAGCCGGTGGAGCGCCCCGTTGAGAGACCCGTCGAGTCGAACTTCCGCGTGCCTGATCCACCGTCGCCGGCGAAACGCATCAACCATAATGATTCTCGTGACAAGATCGACTTCGCCGCTGGCCTGAACCTAGCGAAGAAGATGGACAACGTCAACTTGGAGCCCTTCACGCGCACTGAGATCCAATACGAGAAGCGGATGCGGCTGATCTACTCGCAGATCAAGCAGCAGCACTGCTGTTGCCATGGCGTAGAACGTAAGTTCGCGACTGCAAAGAGCCTCGGAAGTCACTTGCGTGGCTCGAACGGCGTTTGCTTGCCGCCGTACACGTGCATGAACTGCTACTCGACGTTCAACCAGTCGATGTTCCACAAGCACTATCGTGGCGGCTGCAAGTGGAAGATCTACTCGAAGATGTACGCGGTGAGCAACACTGTCGAGCGTGGTATCAACAAGCATCGCAACTACCAGGCGTTTAAGTGCAAGCTGTGCCTGGCCACGGCGCGCCTGCTTGAGACGTTCGTCGAGCACGTCGACGAGCACATCGCGTTGCGCCCGGACGAGTTCGAATGCCACTGCGGCAAGCAGTTCAACAACGCGCCTGCCTACAAGCAGCACATGCTCACGTCGTGCGTGATGAAACCCAGTTGCGACATGTGCGACCTCATGTACGACACGGTGGAGGAGTTCAAGGAGCACTGCGCCGAGGAGCATGACAGCGCCGATGGGGAGGTGTTCAAGATCGTCGAGCCGTTTACGATTTTCGACCTGCCCTTCGTCGCGACGTACGCGTGCGTTGAGTGCAACTTGAAGTGCACGCAGGAGTTGTTCCTCGTGCGGCATCTGGAGAAAGAGCACGGCTATGATGTGGAGGCGGCGAGGCGTGTGGGTGCCGATTGCTACATTGGGCCGCAGAACGGAATAGACGATGACTCTTCGATGGACAACCATGGCACTGGTGGTCCACCAACGCTATATTTGAGCGAGAGTTCGGAAGATCTCGGCATGCACATGCAACAGGACGATGTGAAGCAGCCGTCTTCCGACTCCGCACTGCTTTCGGACAAGACGACGCGAACGTCGGAGGAAGCGTTTATGGCATCCGCGTGCAAACAGCGCGGGCCGAGCTCCTTCGAGTGCCAGATCTGCTTCAAGATGTTCGGCTATCGGAGCAATGCGGCGCGTCACTTGAAGCTAGCGCATTTGCGGCAGAAGCCACGAACCAGTTCATTCAACTGCGGCGACTGCTCATCCACCTTTAAGACGATGAGCCAGCTGCAGGAGCATCTCATGACGGACCATCTGCACTCATGTAGGGAGTGCGGGAAGATGTGCGGGAGTCTCGAGGCGCTCGACAAACACCGCGCCAGCCACTTGAAGATCTCCCTCACGCGTGACCCCAAGACGCACAGCTATCGACAGTCCGGCGCGTCGAAGGCGGACGAGGGCATTCCGATGCTGGAGTGCGCCGAGCAGCAGGATAACAAAGCGCTTCCGAATCGTTGCAAGCTGTGCAAGCGGCTGTTCGCCACGATGCGTGGTCTGGGTCAGCACTACAAGCGCGCACACGCGGACGAGACGTTGCATCGCGACGAATTGGGCAAGTTCCCAAGGATGTGCCGCAAGGAGGGGTGTCGCGTGGAGTTGCGGACCGTGCAGGCGTGGTCGACGCACATGCAGATGCATGCCGAGACGGATCGCGTCGCGGCGGAGGCGACTTCCAGTGACAGCAACTCGTCCAACACCGACTCAGACTACTTCACGTGCAAGCATTGCTTTAAGGTCTTCTCGAATAAGGGCAACTACACGCAGCACATGCGCACGCACGGCGTGACGCCGTCGTCGGTGAAGACGAAGTACTACTGCTCCATCTGCAAGACGATCTGCGCGTCGCACGCGGAGTGGACGGAACACAAGCAGACGCATGTGGTGTCGTCCAAGTCGAAAGGCCGCGACTGCAAGCTCTGCAAGGTGGCGTTTTCGAGCGTTGAAGAGTTGAACAAGCACACGAGTGCCGAGCATGGGAGCACGAATAATGTCAAGAAGGAGAAGGATGCGCCGTCGTCGTGGGAGTGCGAGATTTGCCAGCGGCCATTTTCTACCTTCAGCGGCTTGCGCATTCACATGTCGTGGCATAATCCAGCCCTGCACAATTCGCCGGAGGAGCCGGAGTCGAAGGTGATGGCTCTCGAGGGCGCGGCTACGCTCAGGCTTGACACCAGCAAGAAGCTGTTCAAGAAGACGTACGTCTGCATCACGTGCAACGGACTGTTTCCGAGCACGATCGCGCTGAAGAAGCACATCATGAGTGAGCATTGCAAGCCGGGCGAGCAAGTGCGCACACCGCACATCAAGTACGAGGAGGACTCGAGCCCGGCGAAGAAGGTCAAGTACGAGTTCTGCAAGACGTGCGGCGCGGAGTTCGCCAGCGAGGACGAGCTGCGCGAGCACGTCTTCGAGCGGCATCCGACCGTCATCTACACGCCGAAGGGCTGTCGGGAGTGTCCACTTTGCAACGAGGACTTTATCACTGCGGCGGCGCTCTCCAGCCATATACGAGGCCATCAGCGACGCGGCGAGTACATGACCGCACCGCAGCTGACGAAAACGACGAATGCGACGGGTAGCAGTCCGAAGACGAACGGCACTGCTAAAGTGCTAAATAATGTGCCAACGGGCAAGCGAAAATTCCAATGCTCGATCTGCGATAAGAGCTATGATCTGGGCCCCGACCTCCGCCGACACATCATCGAGCAGCATCCGTTTGATAATTAGGTGAAATTGTGTTTTCTTTCTAAGACGTTCGTAATTTACATAATAATTATATAACTGGATCACCATTCAGCAGTCTACTCAGTCCCTTCGGTTACGTGTCCTACAGGATAGAAGTGTAAAATATTTTAGCGAGTGGCGTTCTGCCACCACATTAACCAGCGATAGAAACAAGCATGTTATCAGTTGACAATGTTGCAAACGAGGGGTGTAATAAATTTCCTACATTTTTCTACCATAATGACAATCGCGATGCAGGTATCAATCAAATAGCTCACTTGTCAGGCGGGCATTTTTTATATACAAGTATTTCTTGCCCATATTATACCAAGATGAATGAGAGGACCTTACGGAACACACTCCGCAACGAAGCGCTGTCGATGATGGTGATCAACCAATTCAACAAGCGTAAATCCGTGACCGAAATAATGACACGAAAAACGCCTGATCAGGTGGACAAGATTCAACAGATGCGAGATAAGCTACCGAAGTTGAATCGGGCTGAGATCAGGCGCTTTCGCATTCCGTTGCATGAGGCGCTCCAAGCGGAGATGATCGAAGAGGGCTTCCAGAACGCGGCTGTGTTCTTCGGGCAGCTCATCGAGTATCAAAAGCAATACCGTGCCGATCACTTCTACGATATGATCATCCAATCGCGGCCGGTGCTATCCAACGATCCTGCCTGCATGCAAGCCCTCTGCAACAATCTCAAGCAAGCGGAGGCGACGCATTTTAGTGGCGACGTCGCCGGCGAGAACGAACTGCTTCTGTCCGTCGCCTACAAGTACGGTTTTGGCCCGGTGGATTGGTGGTGGCTGGCGGACCAGTTCTTCATACAGTGCCTGCGCATCATCGCGAAGTACCTGGACGGCGACATACAGCAGCTCGCGATGACGTACTACGTCTATGGCAAGTACCTAGTTGAGCAGCCGCATCAGGTAGCGCTCGGAATGCAGTACCTTAACAACGCCCGAGAGCTGAGCGTCGATAAGGAGTGGACAGCGCAGCGCGTGACCGGCCGAGTTGAGAAGTACATCTTCGTCGAGGTCTGCATGGTGCTGTACGAGGCGCTCATGACGCAGGCACGCGCAGCGCTCAGCCGTGATCCGGCCCTGGCTTTGGAGCTCACGCTGGAAGCACGCCAGCGAGGCATTGACGCATGCCTGCCACGCGCAGACGTCTTCTACCTGCTGGGCCAGTGCGAGCGTGCCAACAAACGGCCCGAGGTCGCCGTTGGCTACTTCATGAAGGCGTTCCTGCTCTACAAAACGAACAAACAGATGGAGCAATGCTGCGAGGCGATGATTGGGGTCGCGACCGCCTACCAAGAGATGGGCGACATGTTCTTGAACAAAGAGCAACTCGTTAAGTTGCTCGCCTTCGCGCAGAAGGAAAACCTGCCCAGTTACGTGGGGCAGGCCTATCTCTACATGGGCCAGAATTTCCTCAATGCGGGTAGTCCCGATTCCGCCTCGCCGTACCTCAGCAAGGCCTGGTCCATCTTTCATGAACTCAACGATGTCGCACGGAGAGAATTTGTCAAAAACCTAGGGGCTGTTTCGAAAGGCCAGGAGACGTTTCAAGCTTACGTGAAGCTGATTCTTCGATGTGAGAACACAGCGGATCCGATGAAATGCGCACGGAATCTACAACGCCTGGTCAATTGGAAAGACTCCAGGGAGCCGTTCTGGGATGATATGTCGACTAGCTACAGCGAGGTGTCTTTCGGCGGCGAAGAGGAGATCGTTGATTGGGCAGACACACGAAGCTTGCCACCAAACCAAGAGCTCAGCGAGGACGCGTCCGAAGGAGAGTCCAACAACACACGCCAATCTTAAACGTGTGTGGATTTTATAAAAAGAAACGAATCATTTGTTACCTAACATCGCTATTTTGTTTTACGTTTGCGGCGCATAGTTTTTGGGGAGTCACCATGTTTGTTTTCGTTCCATTCACGTTTGAGCGCTTGAAGCATGTTTGGCGTGATTAAACCTTGCGCCAGGAGACGGTCGGTTAATTTTCCTCCGCCAATCTCCGAGATTTGTCCGTCTAAAACAATGATAATTTAGTTTGAGGAAGAATCGAGGTGTACTCCAACCTCTTAGGTATTCCTGGTGTTTTCGGCTTAACGCGTAAGCATCCTCGTCGGGCACGGCAGCGTCTCCACTCGCAATGCCTGTCTCTGAATTCCTCAGCAATCTGGTGATCTGCACCACACCCTGCTGTATCACTGCGTCCAACTCCTTCTGCATATCGCGGACCTGCGTTGCCTCGGCAAACAGATCTGGAAATCTGTAGCTCAGCCAAAGATACAAATCCAACACGTCGAAGACTGCCTCGAGGTGGACGAGATCAATGATTGTCTTGGGAGTCTGTACCGGCCACCCAATATTCCTGCACACCCAGTCAAATGTGATTTTTTCATTTTTGTTATACTGACGCGCATACTACAAGGGAAAACGACAGCATCGTATTAAGCGGGATCCACTAATATAGTTAAGCAGCCAGGAACTTACTTTAAGAAACATTGTGCAAACAAATGGCATCTTTTTATTGATCGGTGCACAGCAAAACAAATATCTAGCCCGCAACGGAAGCGGAACGTGCTGGATCATGTCGGCAAGGAATTTAAAGTCTTCAGTGTTGCACATAAAGTACAAAGAGTCATCCACTGTTGAAAGATTAACAAAAATGTCCTAAAAAGTATATATAATTATAGATATATTCTATTCTATTCCTACTACAGTTTAAGCATGTCATAGTAAAATAATCTATCTTTCTTACCATCAAGTTACTCAATGTTGAATTAGGTAAATGGTAAGCATACAGCTCGATTTGGTCCGCTGTTGGATGCAAACCGGCTTGCGTTATTGGTTCAGTTGGGGATGTCAATAAAGACTTTAGCAAGTTCAAGTCTTCTGGCTTGAACGTGGTTACGTAACCCTGTTCCCATTTTGTTCCGTACCTCCCAGCTCTGCCTGCAATTTGCAGCGCCTGAGAGACGGAAATCGTGTCCATTTCCTTCTCACCTTTGTCGTTTATTATCGGCTTTATCAAAGAATAGAAAATGACACGACGTATGCTCCTAGGAAACAATGGGGAAAATGTTGGGTTAAGCTGCTCTAAAGATAGGTTGTGACTCTACTTACAGATTTAATCCCATACCAATAGCATCGGTAGCAACTAAAATTTTGCAGCTATTTTCGACATCATTGAACTTGGCAGCTTGGGCGAGTTTCGTATTAGGTGGTAAACTGCCGTAGATGACCGCTACCTCCTGGCCCATCGACTCGATACCACGCGACACTGCGTAAATGTCGTTCTTACTGAAGCAGACAATGCAATCGCCCGGACGGACGTTATGCAGCCCACCCAATGCAGTATCTTCGATTTTCAAATCAGTGAGACGCTTGTACTTGCGCACTTCAACGTCTTCGCCGGTTGTTAGACACAATTGACGAATGAGATTAATAGCGCCTAACTCGCCGCAAAGATGAACTTCTTCGGCAACAATTCCGAGGAGAGCACGCGTCCACGCCCATCCTCGGCCTGGATCTCTGATCATTTGTATTTCGTCGATTACAGCGACTTCATCTATTAATTAATAACGTACAAATAAGTCAAACATGCTTTCTCACTTGGCATCAATGTTTGAAGTTATTGTACTTACATGATGTCTGCAAAGAAGTCATTTCTACTGTACATGAAACATGCGATGATTGGTTACCACTAGGATCAGCATAACTCCTATCTTCACCAGTGACCAAATCACAAGGAGTACCCTAAACATAGTTTTGTATAGTACAATTAGATTAATAATAGATTTTTGCTTGTATACTTTATGCAGAATGAGGATTAACCAAAACTGATCACAATTTTATATTACTTACTGCGACATTGGATTTGTTGAATACTTCATTTGCTAGTAGCTTCAGTGGACCACAATATACACCACTTTTGGCAGTCATGAACCTCTCAAGGGCATGAAATGTTTTTCCACTATTTGTAGGACCAGCATGAAAAATAATCTTCCTAGTTTTTGCTCTTGCTTCAGGATACCAGTTTGTTGGTGTCCTTAAGTCAGAGATTTTCTTCAAATCATCCATGCAATCTAAGTGTGGAAACATTAGTTTGGCATGGCGAAGAAAATATGGCAGAATATCAGTTGCATTTGCTGCACCTTGCAGCACATCACTGATGACTATATGCAAATCGACTGGAAGATTACTTGCCTCCAAGCAATACCTACGAAAACTAACATATGCCTGATGCTGCAAGAAATCTGGAAATAAACTAATTAATCATTTATAATTACTAAATTTGTTTAACTCACTATCAAGACCATTATCAGAGAGCAGGTGTTTGATCTGTAAATTTTGATAGAATTTATTAAGAACTTTTAATAAATCTGCCTTGTTAATTGTTCCAGTAAGTTCTGCTCCAACATTGAGTTCATCACTTGATGGCTGTACCAATACTGGTGTAAATAGGGAAGATATTGGTCCTGAGCTGTTTCTCTTGCCTCGATAAAGTGTTAAACTGGTTGGGATTCTATGGTCTAACACTGCTTGTTGACAATGACGAGTATTTCGCATTAATCGGCACAATGTACGAATTTTTTTTGTATTTTGCAACATCATAAACAATAAAAAATATCAACATAAAATAATGATATAATACGCTTTTCTAAATGTACACATCGTACATTTATGCATGCATGACACATGTAAGATAACACGGTTAGATGCAGTTAGAAGTGATATGTGTAGTCTATGTTTATGAAATTCGAAATTACATGGATGGACACATAATAAATTATAATCACCTTGTACATATTTATATAGCGTTACTTTATTACTTTTACTTAAACATTGGCAAATTATAGCTACAAAATGAATATTTGAATTGAATTGAATTGAATGAAGATATCTTTATATAAGTTTATTTATTTGTTAAAAGTTCAATTGGTTTGCTTTTATGGAAGTTAACATCCGTTAAGCAGATTGTTCGTAAATTAAGTACAGTAAAACCCCGCTTAACCGTACTTCGCTTAACCGAAATCCGGCTCAACCGTAACGGTTAATGAACTTTTTAAATTCGTTTTTCTAAAAAAATATTTAAAAAATATAATTCCGAAAATCAAATGCCCTTTAATAAAAATGCTGAAGGTCGCTTTGGTATCCCAATCTTTTGTACGCACAGTCAGATGTAAAAGTTTCTATCTCGCCCCATAGTGCGTGTGTACTGTGATTTAGCTG